>CAJHNH020004878.1:20000-29720 GCA_905116865.2 Candidula unifasciata
TATGCCCAGTGTCCCCTTACAAACTTGATGTTAAAAGACACTGATTACGAGTTTACTGAAGTCAGATGTTTTGGGCAAAGGGACAGATATCACAGGCTAGCTTTAAACCACATTACAGCCCGCTAACTACCCACTTAATTAAGGGCGAGAGCAGAGAAAGAAGGAGACAAAGGAGAAGCAGCAGAACAACCTATACAACAGTGGTCTCCAACAGGTGGAGGGGGTAATGGGGAGGGGGGCATCAAATAGTTTTGAAAGTGAGTGCATTTGTACTTTGAATAATCCATTAAACTTGCATTTAATTTTAGTTTCATGAGAAGTTAAATATAAAAAAAAATTATTAATTAAACTGAACGACACTGACATTTTTGTTTCCATTAGCCAGCAGTTTGTGCATCTACCGTTAAATTCTACTTATTGTGATAACACGCGCATTTCTGATCAAAAAGTATGTTTACCTTTTATTTCCTTTGTTGCGGAATCATTGTCTCCCTTTAAAAAAAATATCAATCAGATTCATCAAATCTGTTCTTTAAACTGTGGACGTAGGGCTCTTGCCACACACACACCACACAAGAGCTCGTGGAAATCTTGCCATATACTCAAGGGAGGTGTGGTAGCCTTGCCATATATTTAAAGGAGGCGTAGGGTTTTTGCCATGTACACAAAGGGGAGGGGGGCATAGGAGTGTTGCCATATACTTAAATGGGGTGTGGGAGTCTTGCCATATGCTCAAGGGAAGCGTGGGAGTCTTGCCATATACTTAAATGGGGCGTGGGAGTCTTGACGTTTACTCAAAGGAGGCGTATGAGTCTTGCCATATACTCAAGGGAAGAGTGGGAGTCTTGCCATAACCTCAAGGGAGGCGTGGGAGTCTTGCCATAAACTCAAATGGGGCGTGGGAGTCTTGCCATATACTCAAATGGGGCGTGGGAGTCTTGCCATATACTCAAATGGGGCGTGGGAGTCTTGCCATATACTCAAATGGGGCGTGAGAGTCTTGGCATATACTCAAAGTAAGCGTTGGAGTCTTGCCATATACTCAAATGGGGCGTGGGAGTCTTGCCATATCCTCAAGGGAGGCGTGGGAGTCTTGCCATATACTCAAATGGGGCGTGGGAGTCTTGCCATATACTTAAATGGGGCGTGGGAGTCTTGCCATATACTCAAATGGGGCGTGAGAGTCTTGCCATGTACTCAAATGGGGCGTGGGAGTCTTGCCATATACTCAAATGGGGCGTGAGAGTCTTGCCATATACTCAAATGGGGCGTGGGAGTCTTGCCATATACTTAAATGGGGCGTGGGAGTCTTGCCATATACTCAAATGAGGCATGGGAGTCTTGTCATATACTCAAATGGGGCGTGGGAGTCTTGCCATATACTCAAGGGAGGCGTGGGAGTCTTGCCATATACTCAAGGAAGGCCTGAGAGTCTTGCCATATACTCAAGGGAGGCGAGGGAGTCTTGCCATATACTCAAGGGAGGCGAGGGCGTCTTGCCATATACTCAAGGGAGGCGATGGAGTCTTGCCATATACTCAAGGGAGGCGAGGGAGTCTTGCCATATACTCAAGGGAGGCGAGGGAGTCTTGCCATATACTCAAGGGAGGCGTAGGGTTTTTGCCATGTTCACTGGTTCTTCTTCATAATTCCGATCTGCTGTCTCTGTTAACTAGGCCTTTGAGAGTAACGTACAGACCTCATTCACATATAACAACAAAGCTTTATGATACTGACTGGATATAGCCAATTTGTAATAAACATTTCTAGGAACTTACAACTTCTTAAATTTTTGGTGTACATCATGAAAGAACAGTATACTGGTTTGCACATAGATAGAATCAAGCTCACTGCAAATGACTCAGCAAAACCGTGTCATGCAAAACATAGGCTTATTTGTGTATTCATTTCTTTACTCAAATTGCATTAAATAGGCAAACAATAAAGTGACTATTGGTTACAATAAACCTGCATTAACACAACAAAGAAAATGAGATCAAAGAGTTGTTCACTTAGTACGTTACGCCGCTGACAAAGGCTTTAGTCAAAACTTTTTTTTTTTATTATATTTGCGCACGTCCTTTACAATTGCCCGTTGAAGCCCCGATCTCGTCACAGGGGCGCTGTGAAATATCCGAGAATACACGTTTTTTTTTTTTAAATCTCTTACAAACGAATAGTCAAACTTTTACTTAAAATATTATTTGAAAAAAGGCGCCGCGACTCAGAAAAGTTTGGGAAACACTGGTAGAGTCCAATCAGTAGTCGGTTGTTGATGTGGACGAATCCATATTGGATGCCCCTCCTTCCTAGGACATTGCCTGACAATCATTTGTATACATAAGTATCGGCGTCTGAGGCTTTGGCGTTCATAACGCGTTTAGTAATACCCACGGTGCCGGATTCGATCTCAGCTGCAGGCGATTTGGCATCAGCCCGCATTGCTTTGGTTTTAACAGTATAATCGAGCGCCGATCGTATAGAATCTGGAAAACTACTGCGCGTAAATTTGTCTAGAAAAACCACAACAGCCAAGAAAACTCTGGGGTTGGTTCTGCAACGTCCTGTAAAGGATACGCAACTTATCTATATCTATCATGTAGTAGACTAAACGTTGCCTCCATCACAGTCCGCCTGGAACCACAAATGCAGTCCTTTGCCAGCTCTCTCACTTCATGCATTCTCCTGTTCAAGATATCTCATCTCTCTGCCCATTTTGGTGATGGTCAGCCCCGGTTAAACCAGTTGCGCGGCGACCAGGTGACAAACCCCTTGTGGTCCGAGTTCACACCCGGGGAAAGGCTGAAAACCCACATATTTTACAGTACCCATCACGGAATCAAGGCCGAAGGGTTGCGATATCCATATTACCGAGCCAAAGAATTTACAACTCATGATTCCTGGATTAAAAAAAAAAAATGTATACAAATATACATATTACATACACCTAAGGCAGAAGGGAACAGTTACAGAAAAAAAAAATATTTTTTTCATTTTTCAAATATGAGAGCAAAAAGCTAAGTTTTGATTTTATTTGGACACAGATGCCTAGAATGTATTTTAGGACATGTTTGTACCGAAGTGCTAAAAACCTAAGGTGCGACTGTGTCAGCTGTAAAGATTTATTACCGTCTACACAGGGTTTACCTTGCTCCAGTTTTAAAACACTCTGCTGTTCAAACAGAGACAAAATTACAAATTATAAATAAAATATTTATACCGACTTTAGGTTATTAGTGTCAGACTTCAACATTGATGAAAGAATACGAAAGAAAACTAACCACCTGTGGGATTACATCTTTGACAATGGCGGTGAAAAAACCTAGAAGAAAAAGGACATGATCACAAGAACTGTCAGAACAACACGAGTCGACAAATTTATTTAGAAAAAAAAAAATGAAACTGTATGGCCATCTAATGAGAATGAAACCAACGATGCCAGCAGCAAGAGCGTACAACCTGAAAACCGAAACGCCAAGAGGCAGGGGAAGACCAAGAAAATTATAGAATGCAGGAGTTACTGAAACCTCGAGATTACATAACATCACGGTACATCAAGCGACTGGCTCGGCTGCCGATCGTCTGATTACCTGCGACGCCTAGCGGCATACGCAGATATTAACAAAACAAGAGGCAGACATGCTTTAATTGTTTTCGATTATTGAAGTTCCTGTAAAACGAGTCTGTGAGTAATAAAACACAGCATTGAGGATTTAAAAAGAAAAACCTCTAAGTAAATGGGTACGATAATTTTTCTGTTAAATCGGTCACAAATAATTTGTTACGATTCATATAAATGTAACCCTGGCATTATGCGATATAAAGTTTAAAAAAAAAAAAAAAAAACAAAGACACTTTTCACGTTCAGGCGAAATGGGCAGATAGGGGGTATACCTATATTTAATAGACCAATCGGCACTTTGTGTGCGATATGTTGAACATCACGCTAGCCGCCTTTACTATACAGGACTACACCCGGTACCCATTCACGGCTGAGTCCACGTGACATCCAAGGTCATTTTTGAAGAAAACCAGGTCCCATCTTGACCTGAATTCATGACTTTTTTGACGATATAATCATTTATAGTGATTGTCCTCCCCAGCCACTGTCAAAGTTTTGACATATATACAATTCAAGTTATTAAACTCTAATACTCAAGTCCTATGCAACGCAAACAAATTAGGGAAAAAACTAACTAAAATGATAGGTCACAATGAAATCACGATGGGCGTGAGCTGATGGTGGCGAGTGTTTGGGGCTGGGAGTTGCGCGTGTGGAAGGGGCGTAGATTTGATATATACAAAGGGTTATTTTTGGACTGATAACGGTTAAAGATTTTGTACTTTCTTAGTATCCTACCCCAAACAGGGGAAATCTACAGGTCACGGGACAGTCTAATATTTCAGGGGGTGGTAGATAGGCTGAATGCAGTCGTGGGACCTAGCCTGCATGCAGTCGTGGGACCTAGGCTGTACTCTCTCGTGTGACGTAGGCTGTACTCGGGGTTAGGGATAGTTCTAGATGTTTTGGTGTCGTAAAAGCACCAAAAAGCCGGAAAACCCAGTCTTACCACCCTCTCAAATATTGGACTGCCCTGTGACGTGATCTATGGTAGATATTACAAAAGAACCAGGTAACAGAACGCAGACGTGTGTGGATTATAAAGTTATTTTGGGGGAAATCTCTTATCCCTAAATGATATCATAATTCCTGGAGTTTTTCCTCTTATTCTTGAATGATTTCATAATCCATAAAGTTTTTCTCTTATCGCTGAATAAAATAATAATTACTGGAGTTCTAAATCTTATCCCTGAAAGATATCTCAAAAACCGGAGTTTATCTCCTATCTCTGAATGACATCAAAATCACCGGAATTTATCTCTTATCGCTGAATGACAGCATAATCCCTGGAGTTTATCTCTTATCCCTTAATGACATCATAATCACTGGAGTCTGTCCCTTACTCCTGAATGATATTTTAATAACTGGAATTCATCTATTATCCGTGAATGATATCATACTCACTGAAATTTATATTATCTCTTACCCATGAATAGTATCATAAACATTGAAGTTTATCACGCGAATACAGTCTCTGATGAAAGATTTAAAACCATGGTCAAAGCCACTGGTTTTTGAGATCTCCTCTTATTTTTGCTTTTTTTTTTTATCAATCCACAAATTTTAAATATATTTGAAAATAAAATAGTCATCTTCTTTATTTCATGCATTGCATTGTATATGACTTTCTTTTTAATAAATATATCGGGCATTTTTTATATATTTGTTTAAGATTTATTGTTTCTAAGGTAATGAAAATCACTCAAAGAGGAGGCTTTAGTTCACTTTAATTGCGTAATTTGTGTGTGTATACATATTTATTGAACATGTATATTTTCTACGCTTTTTTTGGTTTAGTAACGCTATCACGTTCGGTAAATACATTGCAATATATATTCGTTTCCATTCCCCTCGTGGGTTGCAAAAAAACAATATTTTTTTTAAATTTTGAAGCCCCCACACTGGCTTTTACCGGGAGCCTTGAATAAAGCCGTATCATAAATATGGTTTAAGCCATGGATATGGCCTAACGGCTGAAAGGGGTTGCTGTGATCCTCATACCGCATGGTGGCACTTTGTGTCACCGGGTTGTTTATCACTACTTGTGATGTCTTGGTGGAGAACAAATACCTACCAACCAGTGGGCAATAACAGTTTCTGAGCTTACAAAGATACAAACATGGATCGAAGCAATTAAAAATTCAATATATTTCGAAAAAATAAATAATGTGAAGCGAGGGATACCAGAAATCATTTAGAATATAACATAAAATATACAATTATATATACAACATTTTTAAAAATACAGATAAACAGCTGCCAAACAGTAATGAAAATCAGAAGCCCAAAACAATCAGACAGCAAGATAATTGCAAGGTGTGGAGCGACATTGGTAATTGTGGTTAATCAAATCCAGCGGACCATTTGTATTTAATCTCTTTCCGCAGTCTACATCTCCCGTCTGCCTTGACCATTTCCTTACTTGAAATATTGAACTCAAACCTCTTGACGGTTTAATTTGGATAATATAATTTGAAAGCTTTATGGTCATTGTTAGACACGGGTAATTTTTTCGGTGAATAGACGATCTCTGCTAGTTTTTCGAAGAATTGATCCATTGTCTGAATGGTTGCTGTTTCGTTAATCAGATTTTTTATGCGGGGGGTTTAATACGTGTGCTGTTGTATGTTCCTGACGTCCGAGGGCTCCAAAGAACTCTCCTACGACAAGGTCCGGAAGTAAACGGATACGCTTGAAGCTTCCATGAATCTGTGTTAAAAATACTATAAAATGAATCGTCCTTGAGACACGAGTTGACGTAGCCAAGAAGCAAGTGAGACAACGAACAACATTTGGGTGGACAATGTTGGGTCATAAGTAGGCTTTATCGGAATCAATTAATACACACAATGTGAACCAGCACAGCAGAGAAAAACACCGGTGTGATAACCGCTGAAGGGTGAAGGCAGCTTTGTGGTGCTTCTGAATGCTGTAAGAGAAGTTTCTGTTTGGAACCATTACTCAGATTGTTTTTTGTGCGTTCTCCTGTCGATGGACAGTGACTGGACGCTTTTGACTTCTTATACTAATGGCGTGCTTTCTGGCAAAACACAGAACAGTTCTAAAGTACAAGATAAGCATGGACTAAACACGGGGCGTAAAAACTTATTGTTGAGGGAAATTATTGCGTAGATGAAATTGAGTTTGATTATGCAACTGATCTTCAGCAGTGATAGTTTTCATTGGATGGTGATTGGGCACCTTGGTGGCCAGTCGAGCTGGATAGGAAGCAAAAGATATCAGTGCCGAGAGAACCAGACAGCACGCAGGCTATAAAAGTCAAGGCTGTTGCTCGTGGTCATCCAAGTGTCGTAATAATACATTGGCATTTTGAATGGTGCTTTGAACCTATCGAAACTGATGACGCACAGGTTTAAGAATGGATGCAGTGGGAGCACATAACATCCAGAGATATCCAAATTCTGCAGAATACTCCACCAAACACCCACTGCTGCTCAATGTCGTTTGCCATAGCGTAAACGTCATGACTACACCGGAAACTAACAGGTCAGCAACGGCTAATGCCACTATAAAGTAGTTATTTTTGATCCGCTTCAGGTCGTCTTTCTGTAAACACAGCTGTGCAGACAGAAGATTGCCCATTATAGGCAATGCAGAATGGCACTGCAAAGAAGGTACCCTAGATGTGATTTTTACGAGGCAGGCTATTTTTTTGTCACTGCTGTCTTGATGAAGTCCTTCTGTCTGCGATGTCGAAGGTCGTATTAAAACACACCCCTTTTCAATCTGTGATGTAGGTGAGCACATAGGAAGGGTTTGTCAAATTAAGGTCCATCATCCCATGTAGATCTGACAGCCACTATCTCGGCTCCTTTTGGATGTGCCAGAACAAAGTCAGCAGTGATGTGCTGCTTATTCAATGTTTTTATCTAAAAGCAATTTTGCTGTGTACTGCCATAAGCTGCAGATTATTGTCAGTTTACTTGAAAGACGATGCTCCTGCATGAAAGCATTACAGCTCCTTCACTGGTTAGCTATATATGAAGTGATTTTCTGATCTATTGTTGTTAATATACAAATGAATAAGGGTGACATCAACATTTAAAACATCGTTGACTTTAATCTCATTCTTGAGAAATCCATCCTGAGGAAGGAAGTGAAAATATTCCAGTTTATCATCGTTGGTACATTGCTTCATCTGTTTCAGATACGGGAGAAATTTCTGGTTGGATGCGTCATTCACATTCAGCAGTTAAGTTTGTCATTGCTGAATTTTTAATGTGGTTTATATTAATGCTGTTTACACGGTATAATCTGGTAGCTGGAGTGTTGGCGATATGTCAACTTTCTGCCCTACACTATGTTACGTGCTTGCTTTGTGCGATTCTGTTTGCTAGCTTCTCCACTTAGTGAATCTGAGGAAATAAAATTTAATACGCACATTTTCACATGGTCTAAAACAAAAGTGTTCATAGTTCAACATACTAAAACTATAATTTATGTGCAAAGAGCAAATATTTACCGGTAATTATGCAATTCGATTTGTTCCTTGCTTTAAAAAATAAATAAATTACTCCTACATATGTTTATTGAATATAATTTTGATTTAACTGGTGGGCTGAGTGGTTCTCGAGGTATGTCTGCTTTCGAGCGCTGATGGTCCTCGGTTTCAAGCCACAGTTATGGCTGGGATTTTTCACGTGGGACTTCTAGTAATTTCGTTTCTGTCTCTGGGTAGTGAGATCGGACGCCCGTACGCCAATTCTGCGCACGTAAGAAAAAAAAAAAAAAAACCCTTGGCGAGTTGAAAATCGAAAAAAGTAGACCATACAAGCGATTGAAAGATGGAATGTCTGAAAACCGTAAATATATGTAGTAAATATCCAGGCACGCCTCCGGTGCCTCTTGAAAACCTTACACAGAAAGGAAGAAAAGGAGTAGAGAAGAAGAAGACGACGACAACAAAAAAGAAGAAGATGAAGAAGAAGAAAAAGAAGGTTGAGAAGAGGAAGAAGAAGAAGAAGAAGAAGAAGAAGAAGGAGAAGAAGAAGAAGAAGAAGAAGAAGAAGAAGAAGAAGAAGAAGAAGAAGAAGGTTGAGAAGAGGAAGAAGTAGGAGAAGAGAAAGGATGAGGAGAAGAGAAAGATGAAGCGGAAGGAGAATAATAACACTAATAATATTAATAATAAAAAGAAGAAGGAGTAGGGAAAGTAGGAAAAGGATGAGAGAAAAAAGGATGAAGAATGGACAAAGCGCTTATGGGAAAGTCCAGAGTGTTATGTTGTCATTTCTCAAATATTCAGCTAAACGTTTGACGCAAGAAACAGAGAGAAACTGACTGAAAAGTTTATTAAAAAAAAAAAAAAAAAAAATCAAGAGCTTTAATCGTCTTACTGTAAGTCTGTAAATTTATGTTTGTTATTTCTCCGCAAAAGGTTTACACTATATTGGTTAGTTTTAGAGCTGACATCAATGAACCCTGGACATTCCAGTAATCCTTCCATTCCCATCTACCGCAGCCAGGGCAGAGTACCAATTCTAGTGGTACCAGTGACAGTCTCACTGTATGTATGTCCTGCCCCTCCCATGCACATTGAGTATAGGCAAGATCGGCCTGTCACAGCCCACTGCCCTCTTTGGAGCGTATTGTTATACAGTAAAACTTCGCTTAACGAGCACCTCTCATAACGAGAAATTCGCATAGCGAGCAGAACAAATTGTAAAAGAATGACTTGCTTAACGAGCGACGTTTTTCGCCCATAAACGAGTGGCGAGGATAGGGGTATATTGAATTAATTATTAGGAAGATGAATTAGGTATATTTTTTTGTAATTTCCTGTGCGTGAAAAGTTTGATAGACCCTTGCAAAAATGTCCCCGAGAAAATCGTCCTCAAGAAAACAGACATAAGGAGAGTAAAAATAATCACAGAAATGAAACATCAAAGCATTGCCAAGTGAGAACGAGGTGTAACGTTGCAAACTACACGCACATACAAACGGTTTTCTCAAATTTGCTTTACCTCAGAAAAAAGGACAAGATTAAGGGGGAAAGGTTTCTTTACAGGCTTTACAAAATGTCTTCGCAAAGTTATATTTCGAATGTTTCCTAGGTAATTAAAAACAATTGCCAGTGACAC
>CAJHNH020004879.1:0-200000 GCA_905116865.2 Candidula unifasciata
TCTGAAAAGTCAATGAGCTAAAGCAAGAATCTGGTTTGTAATCAGTTATGGATAAGAGAGAATTCTTGTGTGTGCTAGGGCCCCTTGATAGGGAACATTTGGTGCTTCTTAAGAGCAGCTGCCTATGTTATCTATGTACAGTTTTTCGATTCTTATTCTTAGTTTTAGGGTCTAGGCTGTATACTCCAGCACAAAAAGTTCTGGCTTGTTTGTTTCACTTCTGGAATTTAAGGTCTTTATTCCAGGACTTTTGACCCCACTTTTCTGTATGCAAACTGTTGAGTTGTTGCTTCTGAAGCCCCACTCACTTCATAGGAGACTTTGAGAATCAGTCATTTTGTATGACATGCTTGTTAGGGAGGCGAAATCCGTCTACCCCCCCCCCCCCCTTCCCCCCCCAACATGGAAGTTGTTGATGAAAGGAAGATATTTTATTATGGTGAATATTTAGTTGTGATTATATCTAAACTATTTTACATGGTATTATGTAATTCTGTAGTTCAAGGTATTTCAAAGTTCTCCATCTTGTGTGTTTGTTCATGGAGTGAGATGAACAGTGAGGATGACAAGTGAGTAAAATGCAAAGTGAGGGGACAATGAGTGAGTTTGATTGAAAACGGAAGGTGTCAAAAAAATCTGAGCATCTCAGAAACTGCTGCAGATAGCGGTCTTATTTTACTTTACAAATGGATAAAAATATCAACAGTTTTATTTTAAAATTTGACAACCAAATGACTGGTTATGAAAAAACACAGAAAATTTAAATATTTGTGTCACTTGAAACATCATGACAGTTTAGAGAGAACAATAATGGAGGGGTATTTCCCTGGGAAGACAGGAAGAGCAAGGCCACAGAGAAGATGGATGCAGGATGTGGCTGATGATCTGCAGATGTGTGTATCAGACACAAGACACTTTGTTTGTGATCAAGAATTTTTCTGGAGGGTTGTTATGGGATCAAGGTTCTTCAAAGGACATGCTACTTACTGACTGAATAGCTGGTTGATGTAAAACACAATTTAATAATTAAAAAAAAAGTATTTATGTACGCCTGTATGAAACCAGAAAATGTTCAACTCACAGAGGTCTGCAGCTGCTGTGATTCCAGTGGCAAAAAGAGTCCATTAGATGATAGCTGAGACTGAGACCTCTGCTGGTTTTCCAGAGAGAGCTGCTGGCTCTGCTCTTGTTGCTGCAGCTTCTCATCATTGGCTGGGTGGGCATGAATGGTCTGTCAGACAGAACAATGTCGACACAGATGTGAGTCAGTGAATATGCTTTTTCACTTTACTATTACGTGGAATTGAAAACAGGGCAACATTTACATATTTTAGTGCTTTTTGGTTCTGGTCTTTTATACTTGATTGAACACAGCTGAGAACTGTTGTACCTGACTGAACACAGCTGAGAACTGCTCTACTTGACTGAACACAGGTGAGAACTATTGTACTTATCTGAACACAGCTGAGAACTATTGAACTTAACTGAACACAGCTGAGAACTGTCAAACTTGATGAACACAGGTGAGATCTTCTGCACTTGACTGAAAACAGGTGAGATCTGTTGTACTTGACTGAACACAGCTGAGAACTGTTAAACTTGACTGAACACAGCTGAGAAACTGTCAAACTTGACTGAACACAGCTGAGAACTGTCAAACTTGACTGAACACAGCTAAGAACTATCAAGCTTGACTGAACACGGCTGAGAACTGTCATACTTGGCTGAACACAGGTAGGAACTGTTGTACTTGACTGAACACAGCTGAGAACTGTTGTACCTGACTGAACACTGCTGAAAACTATTGTGCCTGACTGAGCACTGCTGAGAACTTCTGTACCCGACCGAACACTGCTGAGAAAATGCTTTACATAATGGTCTAAAGCAGTGTTTCCCAACCTTTTTTTGCCATGCCCCACCTAAGCCTTTCTAATATGCATATGCCCCTATGTAACTTAAACTCTGGACAAGTCCTGAATTACCCCCTTAACAATGAAATTGCCCTCCTGTGAAGCATGAGCTCCATGTTGAGAAACACTGGAAAGAACAAAAATGTTGTTCTGAATCATGTGATATGAACTGTCATTTAGAAGAATATCTCTGAGACAACATTCATTGTTACCTGCAAGACCTCCTTCTGAACTGAGAAACTGTTCACTGCAGGGGTCTTTTCAGATGTTGGAGCATTCACAGCTATTAGAGCAGTCACAGCTGTTGGAGCAGTCACAGCTGTAGGTGCAGTCACAGCTGTTGGAGCAGTCACAGCTGAGAGAATATCATCATGTGCCTCCAGCTGTTCCTGAGACTCCTGTGGTTTCTGTGTCCCAGACTGTGGGCGGGGAGAGCTTGCAGGGCTGGGCTGTCTCCTCTGTGGTTCTCTGGGTTGCAAATTGGAGCCAGGTGCATTTTTGTCTGTTGATTTATCTGTAAAAGGAGTTCAACACTTAAATCAGCATTACACATTTGAGTATAACAGTTCAACACTTACCTCCACATTACACATTTGAGTATAACAGTTAAACACTTACCTCCACATTACACATTTGAGTATAACAGTTAAACACTTACCTCCACATTACACATTTGAGTATAACAGTTAAACACTTACCTCCACATTACACATTTAAGTATAACAGTTAAACACTTACCTCCACATTACACATTTGAGTATAACAGTTAAACACTTACCTCCACATTACACATTTAAGTATAACAGTTAAACACTTACCTCCACATTACACATTTGAGTAAAACAGTTAAACACTTACCTCCACATTACACATTTAAGTACAACAGTTAAACACTTACCTCCACATTACACATTTAAGTATAACAGTTAAACACTTACCTCCACATTACACATTTAAGTATAACAGTTAAACACTTACCTCCACATTACACATTTAAGTATAACAGTTAAACACTTACCTCCACATTACACATTTAAGTATAACAGTTAAACACTTACCTCCACATTACACATTTAAGTATAACAGTTAAACATTCACCTCAACGTTATTCACATGAATAAAACACTTGGCTTTTTACTGTAGGAATCAGAGATTTGTTTTATATTTATGACTGGCTCTGATTCAACAAATCAGGCTTTTTGATTCATACGGGAGGCACGTGATTGGCTCTGGTTCATCACATTAGAATGGTGTCTGTAAAATTTATTAAAAAAATTAGCAAAATAATTTGGGGACAAACAACAAAACTTGGCACTTCTACTTTCCAGGACAGTAGTTGAATGAATGAATCAATCAAGAAGCGATATCAATGACCTCGGGACATTACCACGCATGCTCCACTCCTTCCTTAGCTCTTTGAGTCCCAAGGAACACATCATACATTCATAGGTTACTGCTTGGACGCAAAATAAACGCATAATGCGCCGACTTTACGTCTCTCTTGACTACCCCTTGGGCCTGAATTGCTAAACCATCTGGGACTCAAAGAGTTAGTAACCAATTACCCAGTTAAGAAAGTACCAGTTGCAACCTGATTAAAGCTCCACCTATGATTCCCCCTCAGTGTTAAAAATCTTCCAGAAAAAGTTGAACAAATTCATACACATTTTTCTGGTATGAGTACGTCTGATGTGGTTTACGGCTCATACAACTAGGCCTAAGCATTTCCTCAGTGAAACTTATTTAGTATAAGTGCTTTATAACATACCCATCTAACAAAACAACGTGCTTTAAAATTAGATCTTGTAAATTTGGTAAAGAGGTTTGAAATTAACATGGTGTCTGCTTGCTGGACCAATAAATGTAAATTACCAAAAACAGCTCAAACTAACCAAGTGTAAATGGATTAGAATGTTATTCAAGAATGTTTTAAAATAGCCAAAAACTAAGCACAGACTATACGACACGCATATTTTTGTTTTACGGAAGCTTTTTCTGATTCATTTTCTTCCTTTTCGTTTTGTTTTTTAAGAACCCAAGTTTAAGGTGTTTCCTTGATGCCAAAGAACTGCATGACTGTGAGGTGCATGCACAGTCAATAATAAAAGCAGTCATGTTGTTGTAGGGGCAATGCTTAACTTATGGATGTGTTGTCCCAGATCCTTTTCCCAACAAGGAGAAGGTGACCGTTTATTCAGCCTCACAAAACTCACAATACTATGGATTCCAACAGAAGAGGAGAGGTTGAGAATGACTGAGCTAATTATTATATGCAGCCGCAATATATAATTTACTCACTAACTTAACATAGCACAAGAAGTGAATGCTTAAAAATTCAGTCAACACAAACTGCACATTAATATAAGCAAAGAAACTATAAATCAACAAACAAACACAGAAATATATTCAGACAGAGAATTATATTGACACTCAATGTGACATCAGCATCACAAACAACCTTTGCCACGGTCTTGACCTCCACCCTTGTCCCCATAATCTTGGTTGATTGTGTTGAGATTGCCTGGCATCAACAAGTGGGTCACATTGAAGGTTGTTTTAGCCAGGATGATTGAGTTGCGGACATTTGCTTCTACCACACCCAGGTCAACCATCTCATTGACATCCTGCAAAAATAATTGTACAAATAGACACCATGATTTTCTTTGGAGAAAATTATCTTGTTAATAGACATTGTCTTTTCTAGAGAAGATAATTATCAATAGACATTGTGCTTTCTCAAGAAAATATACATGCCAATAAATGTAATTCTCTGTAAGGCTGCATTTTTTTTTATTGACACATAAATAGGTCACAGGAAATTTCCTGGGATGTCAAGGTGGTTAGCATGACACTGATTGCATCATCTATTAAACACAGCTTAATGGCACAAAAGAGATTCTCGTAACATGGCATTAGTCCTTATGTTTGTCCATTTTGACATCTCTCACTGTGTATAATCCATGCTGAATTGTGCTGTTCACTCTCTGCTTTTCACTTTCTGCTGTTCACTCTCTGCTGTTCACTCTCTGCTGTTCACTTCACTCTCTGCTGTTCACTTTCTGCTGTTCACTCTCTGCTGTTCACTTCACTCTCTGCTGTTCACTTCACTCTCTGGTGTTCACTCTCTGTTGTTCACTCTCTGCTTTTCACTTTCTGCTGTTCACTCTCTGATGTTCACTCTCTGCTTTTCACTTTCTGCTGTTCACTCTCTGCTTTTCACTTTCTGCTGTTCACTCTCTGCTGTTCACTCTCTGCTGTTCACTCTCTGCTGTTCACTCTCTGCTGTTCACTTCACTCTCTGCTGTTCACTTCACTCTCTGCTGTTCACTTCACTCTCTGGTGTTCACTCTCTGTTGTTCACTCTCTGCTGTTCACTCTCTGCTGTTCACTCTCTGCTTTTCACTCTCTGCTGTTCACTCTCTGCTGTTCACTCTCTGCTGTTCACTCTCTGCTGTTCACTCTCTGCTGTTCACTCTCTGCTGTTCACTCTCTGCTGTTCACTTCACTCTCTGGTGTTCACTCTCTGCTGTTCACTTCACTCTCTGCTGTTCACTCTCTGCTGTTAACTTCACTCTCTGCTGTTCACTTCACTCTCTGCTGTTCACTTCACTCTCTGCTGTTCACTTCACTCTCTGCTGTTCACTCTCTGCTGTTCACTCTCAGAACCCTGTCTTACTGTAATTAAAGCATGGTGAAGCATGTCTAAGCCACCTTTGAGGCTGAGCTAGGAAACATTATAACCAGCTCCTCATGGGAACAATCAGTACAGGTTCCTTGGAGTGGTTGCTGCATTGGAAGACTGAGCACGCATAGGAATGCTCAGTGTGCAGCAACAACGAGTGTGATAACATAACATAGCATCAGAAATATGTACTTGATTTGCTAAGGAATAGCACATACAAAATGTAACTTCACTGTGCACCAAATACTAAAAAAAAAGGGAAACATCAGAACTGGGTAAACAGTCACACTTAAAAACAGTAAACATCAGAAATGTGAACAGCAATATCAGTACACTGACACACTGAGAAATACTGCATCAAAACAGTGTGCACAGTAACACTGTTAACTCAGATACCATGAAATAGAATCATCATCATCAGCTTTCACTTCTACCATTAAGCATCATCGGGGAGGAACAGTTTGTGATCCATTGCTTGATGGGTAGCAATGGTTATTGTCATGCCGTCCCTCGGGCGACTTCTTGCTTTCACATTAGTATCTTTTCTTCTTCTTCTTCTTCTTCGCGTTCACCAGCTGTACACTCTGGCGGAAAGTTCTGGTTGCTCGTCCACTACTGAACTGCAGTCCTGCTCCAGAACTTGAGTGTTGCGTGTGCATCAGTTTTACAGATCTCATTCTCTTGAATACAGACTGTTGGTTCCTTGCCTCTCTGGCAGATGCACTCTGACTTCAAAGGAAGCTCCCCAATTAGTAGACTCTTACGACATGCTTTTGGGGAGGCAGTGGGTCTATTCTTGTTTTCCCCACAATGGGGTCCCGGAACCCACACAGGGGATTAGCATCTTTTTATTTGCAGCACCTGTGTTCGCAGTTGTTCTAGCTGTTTTCTACCAAGATGACCAAACCATCTGATCAATGAATTTGGCACATGCTGTTGTTCTTGCAGTCTGTCTGAAGGTGAGTGTGATGAGCTAGACCAGCTCATGTTGAGAAGAATCCTCCACAACAGGAGCATGAGATTTCAGGACCACTGTTGCCATCAAATGTATCAGATAGGTTTCTTCTCAGACATATAGTTCTCAATCTGTTTGCAATCATTTCTTCTTTGTCTCTATTTCTTTTCTAATTTCCCTCCTCTGTATAAGATTTATGGTATCTAGTTTCCATGATTTCACCTCAGTACCTGTATCCTTTATGTCCCACTTGTCCAGCATGACACCCCATTGTAGAATATGGGGAAAATCAAGACCTTAACGTACCTATGGTATCTCAGTGGCCAAATGCTTGCCTGCTGGCCCAAGGGTCTTAGGCTCAAATCCACATTGAGGATCCAAGCTCAGCCTGGCCTGAATTGAATATCAGGAAATGTCATGGAAGGAAAGGTGGCTGCAGTGAGGTTAGCCACATCATCATCTAGTGCTGGTCAATCTATAATTATTTGAGTTCAGCACCATATCCCTGCTGCTCAAATGGTCTGACACACACACACACAAACTCACACACACACACAGACAAGTTATACTTTTTACAACCTAGGTAAAATAAAGTGAAAAACCCTTTTTCACACTTTTAGGAATAGACATATAGTTTTTTTTTTTTAAGTCAAGAACTCTTTTCCACGCCTTTAGGCATATAGGGCAAATAGGGCATATAGGGCTAGACCTATATTTTATAGACCAACATCCACAAGATGGGTGATGTGGTCAGGATCACACCGGCCGCATCTACTTTCTGGAACTGCATCCGGTACCCACTCAAGGCTGGGCTGACCTGGGAGCCAAGGTCACTTTTTTTTAGAAAAGTCTGGCTCCGCCAGGGAGCGAACTAATGACCTTCCGATCCGCAGCACATCTAGCTGCTCTCCCACGGTAACTCCCAGGAATATAGTGTAGATCTTTATTTTATAAACCATTCCATACTCATTGGGTGACGTGATCAACATCACTCTGACTATCTTTACTTCCCAGGACTTTACCTGGTATTATTTAAGTCTGGGCTGGCCTGTAACCTGGGAGCTAAAGTCATTTGTTAAGAAACTTCAACTCCATTTGGATTTGAACCCAACTAGCATAGCTGCTACACCCTGGGAGCTCCCCTTACAACCTAGGAGAGAAAGGGAGGGGGGAGAATCTGAACAAGGTACCCTAATAGTTTTAAGATAGAAGTGGACATGTAAGTATGATAACTTGCTAGTGGGACCCACCTGGTATGGGTTCAGTGGTTTAACCAGAACTTTAATCTCTGGTTTGCCCTCGAAGTTGAAGCTGACCTTGACCTCTCCACCTTCTCTAAAGGACTGGGCTCTCAGCTGTTCATGTTGAATAGAAAGAAGATGGGAGTCAGGTAAGTTTAGACAACAGATGGGAGGGAAGTAGTGTTCATGTGGAATAGAGTGAAGATGGGAGTCAGGTAGGTTTAGACCACAGATGCGAGGGAATAAGCATTCATGTGGAATAAAAAAGAGTCAGGTAGGTTTATAAAATAGATGGGAGGGAAGGAATGTTCATGTGGAATAAAGACTGGATACAGATATGTTCAGACAACAGATGGAAGGGAAGGAGTGTTCATGTGGAATAGAGTTCAAGACGAGAGTCAGGTAGGTTCAGACAACAGATGGCAAGGAAAGATTGTACATGTGGAATACTGTACACGGGAGTCAGGCAGGTTTGAACAACAGATCGGAGGATCACAGAGAGAAGAAGACAGTGTTTGTGTGGAGTAGGGTGGGCAAGACATGGAGTCCAGACATGAAAATGTGCTATAGAAGCATTAAACAGTTATATGTTTGCTGGATAAAAGCAGCAGAAGTTACACATAAAATACAAACTTAGTGATAGCTGTTTCTTTTGAGGCAGGAATCGTTAGGCAGACAGAAAAGGGGGAGGGGGAAATAGCGAGAAAGAGAGAGAGGAGGGCAAAGGAGAGATAAAAAAAAGATTAAAACTGTACTTGAGAGGAAGCAAAAAACTGTCTTCATACTAATAAATGACATTAGAAGCACATTTTTTAGATAAGTGGACTAAAATTGTATAAAATGAATGCAGATTAAGTAATAAAATTTTTACTAACTTCATAATATGATTGCGCTACAACAACAAAATGCAGATTTTATAAAATGAATACAGACCACAGACAGACAAGCATTCAACTATACAGAGAAATCAGAATGCAGTTAAATCTGGCATAGGCCATGATAACATGGATTTGCCAATCGGAGGTGTTGAACTTATCAAACATAAAACCATGAATTGTGTTTGTGATTTTAAAAAAATGTGTATAGTGAAAGGTAAAAATGACAACATATTTATGCAGTAACAGATTTATATAGTGAGAGGTTAAAATAGCATATTGATCTTGTGGCAGATCTATACAATGATAAGATAAAATAGCAAAATATGCATTTAGTGATAGATGTTTACTGTGATGAGTTAAAATTACATATTTATGTAGTTAAAATTATAATGACATATTTATGTGGTGACAGATTTATATAATAATAGGTTAAACAACATTTGTATGTATGAAGAGATTTTGACAAATGGCAGTTTAACTCACAGTTCCCCTCAATCGCTGGACACTGGCAGTGACATTAGTCAACTTTACCCCTTCATGAGTCTGCTGACTTGCAAACACCACAAAGGACAGATCCCTGGTCTCCAGCTTGGCATGAATAATCTATAAAAAAAATTATCCTCAGGTTCATCAATAATTTACAGTGACAATCTAAAACAAAACAATTATCAATAATTTAGAAACATTATCATCAATAATATAAAATAATGATCCTCTATCACAATAATCTAGAAATGTAGATAAAGATGACTGGTATAGATGTGAATATAAAAGGCAAGAATAGTTATCATAGCTCTATGAACTTTGTGAAGTCAAAGGAAATTAAAACTATTGAAATACTGAACTTAAAATATTGAATAATGTTGAATCAATACTGGTGAAGGGAGCGGAAAATTAGAGAGAAAAATAATTACTAATAAAGTTTAAATTTTCATTAACTGGTAATGTGGTACTATATGACAGAAACACTAATGTTGAGCTCTTCAATCAAGATGTGAAGAAAAGACACTTGCATTGGATAGTCCACACGCTGAGAAAATACAACAAAATAACTAAAAGTTTTTTTTTTTTTTAAATACTGAAACCCACAGAGTCATAAAAACAAAGTTAGCCCCTCACCCATTTCCCCGCCTCCCCCCCCCTCTCAAAACACACACACACACACACACACACACACACACACAAATGGAGAAAAGGGACTAGAGAGTGAAGTTAAAAATATGGAGAGGATATGGAGTGAGCTGCATAATGATCCAAAATTATCCAGTCACCTGCCCAGCCTGGACAGCAGATTACTTTTACGTGTAAATGTTTTATCAGGTGAACAGATTTTTGCCTTGTTGAGTGGCAAATGAAATAGTGGCTCATTGAACCACTGGATAGGAAACCTTCAGGTTGCATGACCAAAGAGAAAATATCAAAATCATTGCTATCCTCCGAATAATGGGCACTAAAGATGGCAGCCTCAAAATATCATTTCGAGCTGCAGTCACGTGTCAATTGCACACTTCCGGCGACTTAATATGTGGTTTTCTGGCGACTACCGCCACCGCCTCGAGTCCCCCATGCCGCTCACCCGGTGTGGACTGAGGCTAAACTAGATATGGCTAGGACCCACGAGCAGCAGCTTCTGCATCTCCAAGAGCTTTGTTCGTGAGTCCTAGCCATCTAGTTTAGCCCCAATCCATGCAGCGTGGGGGACTCGTGACGGTGGCGGTAGTCGCCAGAAAACCGCAAATTAAGTCACGTGACTGCGACTCGAAAGGATATTTTGCGGCCGTCATCTTTAGTACCCGTTATTCGGAGGATAGCCAAAAACATTCCTAAAATTTATACTGACTAAACAACTGATACATTTATAATCGCTAAATCATTCATACATCTATACAGGATAAATCCTTCAAAAATGTGTACAAACTTAAACCATTTATAAATTTTTACTGCCTAAATCATTCAAAAATCTATACCGGCTAAATCATCGAGGAATAATCACTGGCTAAATTATTCAGGAATCTATAGCGACTAAATCATTCAGGAATCTATATTGGCTAAATCATTCAGGAATCTATACTGGCTAAATCAATTAGAGATCTATCCCAGCTTAATCATTCAGGAATCTATATTGGCTAAATCATTTAGAAATCTATTCTGGCTAAATCATTCAGAAATTTATACAGTCTAAATCCATTCATAAATGTATTCTAGCTAAATCATTCAGAAATCTATACTATCTCAATCATTCAGATATCTAAACTGGCTAAATCATTCAGGAATCTGTACTGGCTAAATCACTGAGAAATCTATACTTGTATAGAAATGTGGATGTCTGGTGAGATAAAGCTACTCACAAGTCTGTCCGTGGGGGAAGCTTCAGATGAGACATTGACGATCTTTGGGGGAAGGCTGCCAGCCTGGATCCTCTCAAACTTGGCTTGGACGGGTCCCTGAAGTGAGATAGTGAAATATGATAATGTCTCCTGGGTTACATTGAACTGTGATATATGCGTTACAAACGAACTTTATTTTCAAAGGGTTACAAATTAGGCATGCAGGACTGTCTTACATTTTGCCCTTCCAAACTTCCATCTTTCACACAGCAGCTGTATTTCATCAATGAAGCATGTTATATTCATGTAAAAATATGCATATTATGAATATGAAGTCAAAAACAAAAGCGTGGGTGGTAAAATTGTGCGCACGCTCACGCGTGAATACACACACCCACATACAAACACAAACCCATTCACTCACTTACACACAAACACATAGGAACCCAGTACACACATACATCCACAGACATACGGTCATGCACACACACACACACACATACATACATACATACGTACGTACGTACGAACGCATACATACGTACGTACGTACGTGCGTGCATGCGTGCGTACGCACGTACGTACGTATGTATGTATGTGTGTGTGTGTGTGTGTGTGTGTGTGTGTGTGTGTGCATGACCGTATGTCTGTGGATGTGTGTGTGTGTACTGGGTTCCTATGTGTTTGTGTGTAAGTGAGTGAATGGGTTTGTGTTTGTGTGTGGGTGTGTGTATTCACGCGTGAGTGTGCGCACAATTTTACCACCCACGCTTTTGTTTTTGACTTCATATTCATAATATGCATATTTTTACATGAATATAACATGCTTCATTGATGAAATACAACTGCTGTGTGAAAGATGGAAGTTTGGAAGGGCAAAATGTACATACATACGTATGTACGTACGTACGTACGTGTGTGTACACACACACACACACACACACACACACACACACACACACACACACACACACACACACACACACACACACACACACACACACACACACACACACACACACATACACACATACACACATACACACACACACATACACACATACACACACACTCATACACGCAGTCACCCACTCAGACACACGCTCTGAAACACACGCATACAACCCAGATACACACAGACACACAGCTATACACACACACACACACGTAGTAGCACAAAAAGACCCATACAAACACACACACTGACGTACATAGACATAAACCCACACAGACCCACACACATGCAATCACGGGCACACACACAAACACATACACACACACTGATAGGGGAACACACAGACACACATATACAGATATACACGCATAGACACGCACACAGTCACACATACGCACACAGACATACATGCATGCGCATAAACCGACACAAGCAGAGACACGCAGACATTATATAATAGACACACCGATAGAGACTCCCACAGATACACACAAAGCCACACACACAGAAACGCACAGCCACAGACAGACACAGATACACATGCAACCACATACACCTACGGACACATAATGGTACACGCACACACACACTGTCACACAGAGATATACACAAACACATACTAACACACCCAAAGACGCACAAATACTCGCACACACACATGCAGACGCACACACACACACACACACACATTATCAAAAACATGAACATACAAAGACACACGAAACAACACACAGAGAAACACACAGCCACTGACACACACAAGCATAGACACACAGACACACACGCAGAAACACCTACAGACACAACATAGATACACACAAACAGACAGACACACACACAGACAACATGCAGCCACACCCACACATACACACATACAAACACACACATAGACACACATCCACAGAAACACACGCAGCCACACATACACATACACACACACCTGGGCATGCGTTTGTGTTGACGTGTAAAATGTTCTGAAATGTCAGTTTCCCCAAGATTTGCTGGCCAGGTTACAAAAACTAACTACGTGGTTGATTTTGTCTTCTTTTTTCAGGCCCAACTCTCTACTGCCCCGCCCCTTTCCACAGCACCATTCTAGCGAAGAAACTAGACACCTTATCTCAGGTGCGGAGTTTTATCGTGAGTCCCATATCCTGCTTCGGCTTGAACTATAAAACGTTCTTTCTTTCCCACTGTGTTTGTGTGTTTAGATGTGTTGGTTTTAATGTGGACTTGTATGTGTGTGTTAGTAGGTGGGGATTTGTGTGTATTTCAATATGTCTTGGTGTGTGTAAACTCCCACCCACTGTGTGTGTGTGTGTGTGTGTGTGTGTGTGTGCGTGTGCATCGGGGGAGGACGTCGAGTGGATGACATGGTTTTATGTGTACACATATTAGGGCTTCAAACGAAAACCTTTAAAGAGTGATGTAAGTGATAGAAATTACAGTAACCGTGTAATTTGTCTTCTAGTCTGTCAATACTGATGCTAAGAGTGTTTATCACGTGACATCAAGGTGCAGACGAACACTGTGACGGCATGGTGCCAGTTTTAAGATGGTCGTCCCGCTTTCAAAGTGCACCAAAGAGGAGCAGCGTTCTGTTATCCATTTTATGATCAGTGAAGGAGTGAAACATATAGAAATTCATCCATGAATGAAAGTCTATAATGGTAATGCTTGCCTGTCAGTCCAGAAAAAGGATGAGTGGAGAAGGTTTTTGTATAACAGCTTGACTTCTGTGACAGACTGTCAAAGGGTTTACAACTCATGGTTTCTGGATATGCCTCTCACACAAGTGAGTGGAGATCTCGCAAGTATGTCGAGGATCAACCGGTTGTGGGTGGGGGGATGGGGGAGGTACAACTCTTCTATAGGATGTTATTTGGTTGACTTCAGGTATATATATACATGTGTAGAGATTGTGCCTTCTGCGTTATTTACCATATCGAACGGGGATTACTACAGCCAAAATATCACACAGAGAAACATACAACAGTCAGAGTGTCAAACAGAGAAACATTCAACAGACAGAGTGTCAAACAGAGAAACATTCAACAGCCAGAGTGTCAAACAGAGAAACATTCAACAGTCAGAGTGTCAAACAGAGAAACATTCAACAGACAGAGTGTCAAACAGAGAAACATACAACAGACAGAGTGTCAAACAGAGAAACATACAACAGACAGAGTGTCAAACAGAGAAACATACAACAGACAGAGTGTCAAACAGAGAAACATACAACAGACAGAGTGTCAAACAGAGAAAACAGTGTCAAACAGAAACATACAACAGACAGAGTGTCAAACAGAGAAACATACAACAGACAGAGTGTCAAACAGAGAAACATACAACAGACAGAGTGTCAAACAGAGAAATGTACAAAAGACAGAGTGTCAAACACAGAAATGTACAAAAGACAGAGTGTCAAACACAGAAATGTACAAAAGACAGAGTGTCAAACACAGAAATGTACAAAAGACAGAGTGTTAAACAGAGAAACATACAACAGACAGAGTGTCAAACACAGAAATGTACAAAAGACAGAGTGTCAAACACAGAAATGTACAAAAGTCAGAGTGTTAAACAGAGAAACATACAACAGTCAGAGTGTTAAACAGAGAAACATACAATAGAGTGTCAAACAGAGAAACATACAATAGAGTGTCAAACAGAGAAACATACAACAGAGTGTCAAACAGAGAAACATACAATAGAGTGTCAAACAGAGAAACATACAACAGAGTGTCAAACAGAGAAACATACATCAGACAGAGTGCCAAACACAGACGGCCAGACTGTCAAATAGACAAATATACGACGGCCAGACTGTCACATAGACAAATATACGATGGCCAGACTGTCACATAAACAAACATAAGACGGTCAGACTGTCACATAGACAAATATACGACGGCCAGACTGTCACATAGACAAATATACGACGGCCAGACTGTCACATAGACAAATATACGACGGCCAGACTGTCACATAAACAAACATACAAGTCACATAGACAAATATGCCTCGCTCTCTGTAGGTGGTGAATTTTGTCTGAGTCATTCGGTTCATGAGTGCAGTTTTTTTTTAAAATGTATTACTTGGGCTCGACGCTGGAAGCACAGAGTGCGAACTGTGTGCGATTTCGAGAGGAGTCAAACCAGTACCGGGTTTAGGTATACGTTAAATTAGCTATAGCTTAGAACTTCACAGTCTGCGGGGTTTCGGATTGCCCCCCCCCCCCAAACCCCCCCCCCTCCCCCCTCCCCAAAAAGGCAATTTTCTTTTAATATATTTTACATGCGTCGGCTCTGTAGCTAAGTCGATGCGAATGCCAGGGTACCGAGTTCGATCCCAGTTGTGGGCCAAGTGCTTTGCGTTGGTTTCGACAGTGGTAACAGGGGACCGACCGTTCACAGCAATGCAAACTACTGGAGGTAAATTTGCCTAGAGAAACCACACAACAGCCAGGGGCTGTTGGGGTTGATTCTGCAAAGTCCTGTAAAAGATACGCAACTAACCTTAATATTTTACATGCAATTTGTTTTAAACATGTCAAAATATGTCCTTTAGAAATATTCTAATTGCATCGGTTATATTTTTCGTAGATTATCTCAGGGTTTTATTTAATAATAACTTGTGATCTATTTGAATTGAATAAAATAATCGGTGCTTGTTACGCCCAGAAAGAGAGTGACTTCCGTTTCCTGGTCGTGTCGCAGGTCGTGTCCTATGTTGTGGGGGTGTCACGCTTAGTGACCGCCACCAACACGATGTATTTTACACGTAGTTATCTAAACCAAATAAGCATATACGTAAACCCCAGTCTGTGTCTAATCGTAACAAGCCGTTAATGGTAAAGATCCTTTTCACAGCTAAAGAGGTTTTAAATAATGAACTGAGAGCAACTGTCTCCACACACACAAAATACACACAAATGTTGTTTGGGCCCTTTGGGAGAGTAAACAGTGCAGAGACACATACATATAGGTCATCCAAAGCCGTCGCCATTACCCTCTAGAGGCCTTGGATCATCACTGTCCGATAAGAAAATTTTGCAGCCAGGAGTGACCACGGGATCTGGCCGACGCTCAACACTCAGGGAAGGGAGGGGTAAAACGGACATACACTCACACTGATACCATCGGAATTATAAACCTGCGCTTGCTGCTGACGATTGGGAAGAAGCACTTATGCGTATGTCCCGAGTGTTGTGATATTTTTAACTCACAACGCACAACTCAATCATACACACATGCTGGGACGTTCTTCGAAGTAGGAGTGCATCTGCTCGAGCTGTAAAGAACAATCAGCCAAACACAAATAAGCCAGTAAAAACTCATGTATACGCAAAACTGGCGCTGGCACAAAGCCAAAGTCCTAATGGATAAAAAGCCAGAACTTTCCGCCGGAGCTTACAGACGGTGAACAAAGAAGAAGAAGAAAAAGAAGAAGAAGAAGAAGAAGAAGAAGAAGAAGAAGAAGAAGAAGAAGAAGAAGAAGAAGAAGAAGAAGAAGAGAAGAAGAAGAAGAAGAAGAAGAAGAAGAAGAAGAAGAAGAAGAAGAAGAAGAAGAAGAAGAAAAGTTACGCCCACAAAATCAAAACAACAGAGGAACGCTGTTGAAGCACACTCGTATGAAAGCATTAAATGTAAAACACTCCGAGAACACATTGCCGCACTTTGTACACTCGCCAAAAAGCCACTAGGAGTCGCGGCAATCGTCTCCCTTGATCCCTCGTGATTGATCTCTGGCTAAGTCAGCAGCATTTACCGTCTTCTCAAATAGTACCATGAGATTACAGTCATAATCGCGTTGATTCCCCCCTGGGACCTGAGTCAGTTAGCTGCTATGTCAGCAAATATTTGCCCCCCACCCCCATCTTTCTTGATTACATTTGAAGATGTTTATTTCAGGAGGTGCCGTGGGGTTTTGATTTGTGCTCATTTGTTTCTCATTAGAATTGTCTATTTATAAACAACGATCTTCTGTCTTTGTCTGTCTGTCTGATCCTGTGTGTGCTACTCTCCCTCCGTCTGTGCACGTGAGTGTGAGAGAGAGTCTCTCTCTCTCTATCTCTCATTGTCTTCTCTACTTGTCTATTTCTCTTTCTTTTTCCCATTCACCCACTTAGTTCTTTCTTTTTTCTCTCTGCCTCTCTCTCTCTCTCTCTCTCTCTCTCTCTCTCTCTCTCTCTCTCTCTTTCTCTCTCTCTCTCTCTCTCTCTCTCTCTCTCTCTCTCTCTCTCTCTCTTTATATCTCTTTCTTTTTCTCCCATTCACGCACTTACTTCTGCCTTCTCTACTTATTTTCTCTCTTTTTCTCCCATTCACGCATTTACGTCTTCCTTCTCTCTCTCTCTCTCTCTCCCTCTCTCTCTCTCTCTCTCTCTCTCTCTCTCTCTCTCTCTCTCTCACACCTCTGAAACTTTTAGTCCCAAGCAATCATTACTTTAACTCTTTTACTCCTGGAAGTTTAATATATAGTTTTGGCCTGCAGAAGTTTTAAAAAAAAAACTCGAAGAGTTAAAGTTTCACTTGGGGCAGAATGGGCTAGAACAGCGTCTGGATGGGATACATGAAGTTGATGAGGTTGATCATGCCAGTTGTTGAAGCTAGCAAAAGCATGGTGAGTCGCTTAGTAAAGAAAGAGTTAAAGACCGATTAACATAATTAGTTAGATACTGACAGATCATCTTCCTTGCATATGGAATAGTAAATTCTAGAAGTATCCGGACCTTCTCCTCGTTATATCCATGTCCGTCTTCCTTTATGTCTACTCACCGATTCACATGCCTGCTTTTACCACATTAGTTGCACATATATCTAAACACAGGCTCGCCTACCCACATCCATTGTTCCTTATACACATAACTTCTTACCTACTTAACTACCAGTCTGTGTAGGAGTGTGTGTGTCTGTTGACACTTATGTATGTGTGTGTGTGTTTAATTCCGGCTCTGATACTCCTTTCGCTTCTTCTGTTAGTCAAAGTTTCACCAGCACTAGTAAGTAAGTAAGTTTTACACAACCAGGACATCACACAGAGCGATTAACACCCGGTGACCCGAAGTGCCACCATGCGGATGAGGATCACCCAGGGAGAGGTCCCAGAAACCTCGTTTAACCGTTAGGTTATATTAGCGACCCCAGCAACAGCCAGGGTGGGGGTCCAAAATAACGAAATATTGCGTCCCACATGGGGACGGGTCGCCCATAACTGCTTCCTTTTTGTGCCAGCAAAAATCCTACAAAATGACCCTACTGTCTCATTTAAAAACTAACCAAAAACTGTTGGTCCCTGCAGAATCTTGAAGCTTGCACGCGCAAAGTAAAAATGCATTAGAAAACCGCCAGATTTACCAACACTAACAGTCACACGCCAGAGCTGCAACTCACTGTTGGCGCAAACTTTTAATCACGAAAGCCGGCATTGCACCGCATCCTCTGTAACATTTATGAGAAGCTACCTCCTTATTGCTTCTAATCGTCAGCAGTTCCTTTCTTAACTTCTCCAATCTGATATGTGTCCACTTCCTCATTCCGTCCGCTGGTACCAGCAATCAGACGCAATCAGCAGTTTACTCGCATCTATGTGTGCACCAAATAACCAGGTTTTTTTTACAACTGTAAGCTAACATTTAAAATTCACCAGAGCATGACTCAACGCCAAATCTGGGCTGCACTGACGCACAACCGCCAGTTTTAGCACTAGAGAGAAAACGTCAGCTAAAAATAGGCGATACAGAAACGGGGGGAAAAATTGGCTTCTCAAATCTTTCTTCCATTTGTGCAGGTTCATTGCCAAAAGCGAAACGATGCGCTACGCTTAGGCTTGGTCAATGGTTCGTTATCTGTTTGTGTAGATCAACAATATGTTCTGACAACACGCCGCAAACAGACAAAAGTCTGCACGCTGGTAACTCTCACCCACAAATGTTAGTGATTAGTGATAAGAAAGGATTATCATCACAGCACTCCGGACAGATCCATAGGTGCTCCGATTTTCTCATCAAAAGCTCTACAAGAGTAAAACGACTGATGGCTCCTGTTCTGAGTTGGTTAATGAAATGTCTTGTCCCCTTAGTGAAATATTCATTTCTTGCAGCTCCAGGCTGCACCCCCATGTCCATCAGTCTAGACAGGGATATGAAGTCCTGTCCTTTGGCGTGCTCCTGGATGCGGTAAGTGCTGCGCATGGCATTGATAACAATAACATCACATCTGTCCAGTATGTCCAAATATTGATAATTTGGACTATCTTTGGAGTCGGCAACAATTCCACTTGTGGTCGGTTAAATGCGAAGAAACCTCGAGTGGATCATGATGATGATGTTGATGATGAAAATAATAAGGAGGAGAAAGAGGATGGGAAAGATGCACACAAATCAGACTACATCAAGGAACACGGTGGGGTAGATCTCCTCGGGTTTATTGAACATGAACAATATATATGGTATCAGAGGCGGACGATAAGGGGCTGTGTGGGTCACACTCACGTCGCACACATACACCAGACGACACACACAACACAAGACACATTACGCGCACAACACACACACACACACACAGTACACCACACTCATACTCAACACACACCATATACAACACATACCACACATGGAACACACGCACAACACATATCCTCACCATACAAACCTACCACTCATAACACACACAATACACAAACAATAAACACGCATACATACAACACACAAACATACAATAAAAGAGATGGGTGTAATGTATAGTTAATAGAGTGTGCACACTGTGAAGATATAAAAAGCTAGCGTAAGTATGTAACGAACTCATACCCTGAGTGGCATGTGAACACAGAACAATTAATGATGTGGACACATGGATGGTGAGGACACATGGATGGTGAGGACGCATGGATGGTGAGGACACATGGATGGTGTGGACACATGGATGATGTGGACACATGGATGGTGAGGACACATGGATGGTGAGGACACATGGATGGTGAGGACACATGGATGATGTGGACACATGGATGGTGAGGACACATGGATGGTGTGGACACATGGATGATGTGGACACATGGATGGTGAGGACACATGGATGGTGAGGACACATGGATGATGTGGACACATGGATGATGTGGACACATGGATGGTGAGGACACATGGATGGTGTGGACACGGTTAAGTAAGCAGTAATGTATCAAGTTCAACCCTGAGAGACAAAGTTTTGGAGTAAAGATATAAATTATAACGTGGTGCAAATATCGTGCTGTCTCACTTTAACAAAAATCTCGGAAACTCATGCATGGATATCAACTCACCCCAACACGAATTTGTGCATACAGCCTTACATTTCCAACGCTCTTATAATTATATCATTTACTTGCACAAGTGCTGCTGTTTTCTTAAAGCGGCGAATTTCTTTGATCTTTGACTAATAATTTGTGCACAACTAAAAAAAGAAAAAAGAATATACAGTAACTGACACACGCGGGGAGATTGTATGGAAATTAATTCACGTGTGCAGCGATGCGTGGTGATTATTTTGATAACCTATCCCACATACATTGAATAATTATGTTTATGTAACTCAGGTGATGCTAAAGCCTGAGATGACTGCCATCTGCAAATTTCTGTCTTTTTTATACCACTTTTGCGGTGTAGGCAGGGAGGTACGGCCGCATGGCTATTGCTGTCGCCACGACTGTGCAGGTGAGGCTTTTATCTTGCCCCCCAACAGAAAAAAAAATCCCAGCTTACTGAGGATTCAAACCTGGGTCTCCCGCTCGAAAGCCCAGCCGCTCTTCCTGAGATGACTACTTGATAGTAAAAAGCCTATTGACGCGTGCAGTTTCCATTTACCGCAAAAAGTGGGGGGGGGGGGGGGGGGGGGAGTGTAATGTAAATTATATGTTTGTTTACCAAAAAAAAAAAATTTCGTACAAGGACATGAATATTAATAACACGTTGCATGCCATAATTCAACAACTTAGACTAAACGGTTACTAAGTTACAGATTTTCCAGGCACAAAGCCAACGTCCAAATGGACAAACAACCGGGACTTTTCACCGGAGCCTAGAGCCAGTGAGCAAAGAAGAAAAGGAAAATTTTAAGTTTTACACAACTTCTGGAACAGACTATACCAGTGTCTCGGGTGGCCAGGTTTGGTTCCAAAAACAGGCTAACTTCTGGTAAATCTTCTCATTAAAATGAAACCTATTTTTAGAAAGCCGTTTAAAGAAAGTTTAAACAATAACAGCACTGGATGGGGTTGTGGGGAAAAAAAAGGAGGGGGGGGGGGGGCAGCAACTGCGTTGAAGATAGAAAAAAATGTGAACAGAAATCTAAAAGACACACGGTAGACAGTGAATTCCTTGTACAACTTTCCATTGCATCACACAAATTTCACAGTTCTGCAAACAAACAAGGCGCGTTTTCAAACAGCTTTATCTGCACTGACAAAACGAAAGGATGGAAAGAAAGAGAATCATTGAAACCGAGGTGGGGAGAGGCCCTCGTAAACATCGTAACATTCGCTACCCCCCCCCCCCCCCCCCCTAACCCCTTTTTTCCCCCCTTTTTCTGTTTTCTCTTTTTTTTTTTTTTACGATAAGAAGTACATGTTTTTCTTAGCGTTACGACTTGTTTGTGGCAGCATTTTCTCTTTAGATAAACCCGGTAACTCTAAGGAAGGCTGGGTTTTCATAAATTCTCTGTATGTATTAACCCTGGTGTAGGCTGGGTTTCTATGCACTCTCTATGTATTAACCTGGTGTAGGCTGGGTTTCTATGCACTCTGCTATGTATTAACCCTGGTGTAGGCTGGGTTTCTATGCACTTTATATTTTTTAACCCTGGTGCAGGCTGGGTTTATATGCACTCTTTATGTATTAACCCTGGTGTAGGCTGGGTTTCTATGCACTCTGTATGTATTAACCCTGGTGTAGGCTGGGTTTCTATGCACTTTATATTTTTTAACCCTGGTGTAGGCTGGGTTTCTATGCACTCTATATGTATTAACTCTCGTGGAAGGTTAGGTTTTCGTACACACTGTATGTATTAACACTCGTGTATCTCAGGTTTCCGCACACTCTGTTTGTGTTAACACTCGTGTATTTTGTAATTTCATACACTCTGTATTGACTATTGTGTATTGTTGGGTTTCCTTACTGTGTGTTAACTTTTGCGTAGACTGGGCTTTTATACAGTCTGTATTACCTATTGAGTATTTTGGGGGTCCATACACTGTGTTAACTCTCGTGGATCTTGGGATTCCATACACTCTATCTGTATTAACTATTATGTGTTTGTGGGCTTCCATACACTTTGTTGAGTCTCGTGGCTTTCATACACTTTATCTGCGAAAACTCTAGTAGTAAAACATATTTAAAGTACTCTACACGTAATAAATCCTGCAGCTATCTCACAAACCATACAACAAATGTGTAAAAGTCTTGTTCTCAGCTTGTTCGCCATCACAACGAACACAAGCTCCTAGCTAGACAAACAACTTATCCTGTAATGTTCTCCCATCATGGCCGCCTCGCATAGCCAGCAGACGATCGGTAGGCAGAAAATTTGGCACCTGGCTTGTCTGTCAGTTCATATTTTTCATGCATTACTGTGCGTGCGTTCGCGTGCGTGTATATTTATATGTTCGCGCGCGCGTGTGTGTATGTAAATGCGCTTAATTCATTGTTCATATCTTTATCTGCTCATAGTCTTCTATTGGGTATATAACGTCTTTGGGTGGATAGAGTGGCTTCTTTTAGGTATATAACGTCTTTCAGTGAATAGTGTGGCTTCTCGTGGATATATAACGTCTTTGGGTGGATAGAGTGGCTTCCTTTAGGTATATAACGTCTTTCAGTGGATAGTGTGGCTTCTCGTGGATATATAACGTCTTTGGGTGGATAGAGTGGCTTCTTTTAGGTATATAACGTCTTTCAGTGAATAGTGTGGCTTCTGTTGGATATATAACGTCTCTTCCTTGATCCCTCGTGATTGATCTCTGGCTAAGTCAGCGGCATTTACCGTCTACTCAAATAGTACCCTGAGATTACAGTCATAATCGCGTTGATTCCCCTGTGGGACCTGAGTCAGTTAGCTGCCATGTCAGCAAATATTTGCCCCCCCCCCCACCCCCATCTTTCTTGATTACATTTGTTTATTTCAGGAGGTGCCGTGGGGTTTTGATTTGTGCTCATTTGTTTCTCATTTGAATTGTCTATCTATAAACAACGATCTTCTGTCTTTGTCTGTCTGTCCGTCTGTCTGTCTCTCTGATCCTGTGTGTGCTACTCTCCCTCCGTCTGTGCACGTGAGTGTGAGAGAGAGTCTCTCTCTCTGTCTATCTCTCATTGTCTTCTCTACTTGTCTATTTCTCTTTCTTTTTCCCATTCACCCACTTTGTTCTTCCTTCTGCTATTGTTGGCTATGTAACGTTTTAAATGGACAGAGTGGCTAGGTCCCTAACGTCTCAGTTAAAATAGTGTCTTATGTTGGGTATATAACATCTATGTCCATAACGTCTCTTAGTGAATATAGTGTCTTATGTTGGGTATATAACATCTAGGTCCATAACGTCTCTTAGTGAATATAGTGTCTTATGTTGGGTATATAACATCTAGGTCCATAACGTCTCTTAGTGAATATATTGTCTTATGTTGGGTATATAACATCTAGGTCCATAACGTCTCTAGGTGAATATAGTGTCTTATGTTGGGTATATAACATCTAGGTCCATAACGTCTCTTATAGTGTCCTTAATGAATAGTGTCTTATGTTGGGTATCCATAACATCTGTCTTAGTTGGGTATATCCCTAGGTCCATAACGCCTCAGTTAATATAGTGTCTTATGTTGGGTATATAACATCTAGGTCCATAACGTCTCTAGGTGAATATAGTGTCTTATGTTGGGTATATAACATCTATGTCCATAACGTCTCTTAGTGAATATAGTGTCTTATGTTGGGTATATAATGTCTAGGTCCCTAACGTCTCAGTTAATATAGTTTCTTATGTTGGGTATATAACATCTATGTCCATAACGTCTCTTAGTGAATATAGTGTCTTATGTTGGGTATATAACATCTAGGTCCATAACGTCTCTTAGTGAATATAGTGTCTTATGTTGGGTATATAACATCTAGGTCCATAACGTCTCTTAGTTAATATAGTGTCTTATGTTGGGTATATAACATCTAGGTCCATAACGTCTCTTAGTGAATATAGTGTCTTATGTTGGGTATATAACATCTAGGTCCATAACGTCTCTTAGTGAATATAGTGTCTTATGTTGGGTATATAACATCTAGGTCCATAACGTCTCTTAGTGAATATAGTGTCTTATGTTGGGTATATAACATCTAGGTCCATAACGTCTCCTAGTGAATATAGTGCCTTATGTTGGGTATATAACATCTAGGTTCATAACGTCTCAGTTAATATAGTGTCTTATGTTGGGTCTATAACATCTAGGTCCAAAACGTCTCAGTTAATATAGTGTCTTATGTTGGGTATATAACGTCTAGGTCCCTAACGCCTCAGTTAATATAGTGTCTTATGTTGGGTATATAACGTCTAGGTCCATAACGTCTCTTAGTGAATATACTGCCTTATGTTGGGTATATAATGTCTAGGTCCCTAACGTCTCAGTTAATATAGTGTCTTATGTTGGGTACATAACATCTAGGTCCATAACGTCTCAGTTAATAAAGTGTCTTATGTTGGGTATATAACATCTATGTCCATAACGTCTCTTAGTGAATATAGTGTCTTATGTTGGGTATATAATGTCTAGGTCCCTAACGTCTCAGTTAAAATAGTGTCTTATGTTGGGTATATAACGTCTAGGTCCATAACGTCTCTTAGTGAATATAGTGCCTTATGTTGGGTATATAATGTCTAGGTCCATAACGTCTCAGTTAATATAGTGTCTTATGTTGGGTACATAACATCTAGGTCCATAACGTCTCAGTTAATAAAGTGTCTTATGTTGGGTATATAACATCTATGTCCATAACGTCTCTAAGTGAATATAGTGTCTTATGTTGGGTATATAATGTCTAGGTCCCTAACGTCTCAGTTAATATAGTGTCTTATGTTGGGTATATAACGTCTAGGTCCATAACGTCTCTTAGTGAATATAGTGCCTTATGTTGGGTATATAATGTCTAGGTCCCTAACGTCTCAGTGAATATAGTGTCTTATGTTGGGTACATAACATCTAGGTCCATAACGTCTCAGTTAATAAAGTGTCTTATGTTGGGTATATAACATCTAGGTCCATAACGTCTCAGTTAATAAAGTGTCTTATGTTGGGTATATAACATCTATGTCCATAACGTCTCTTAGTGAATATAGTGTCTTATGTTGGGTATATAATGTCTAGGTCCCTAACGTCTCAGTTAAAATAGTGTCTTATGTTGGGTATATAACATCTATGTCCATAACGTCTCTTAGTGAATATAGTGTCTTATGTTGGGTATATAACATCTAGGTCCATAACGTCTCTTAGTGAATATAGTGTCTTATGTTGGGTATATAACATCTAGGTCCATAACGTCTCTTAGTGAATATAGTGTCTTATGTTGGGTATATAACATCTAGGTCCATAACGTCTCTTGGTGAATAAAGTGTCTTATGTTGGGTATATAACATCTAGGTCCATAACGTCTCAGTTAATATAGTGTCTTATGTTGGGTCTATAACATCTAGGTCCATAACGTCTCAGTTAATATAGTGTCTTATGTTGGGTATATAACGTCTAGGTCCATAACGTCTCTTAGTGAATATAGTGCCTTATGTTGGGTATATAATGTCTAGGTCCCTAACGTCTCAGTTAATATAGTGTCTTATGTTGGGTACATAACATCTAGGTCCATAACGTCTCAGTTAATAAAGTGTCTTATGTTGGGTATATAACATCTATGTCCATAACGTCTCTTAGTGAATATAGTGTCTTATGTTGGGTATATAATGTCTAGGTCCCTAACGTCTCAGTTAATATAATTTCTTATGTTGGGTATATAACATCTAGATCCATAACGTCTCTTAGTGAATATAGTGTCTTATGTTGGGTACATAACATCTAGGTCCATAACGTCTCTTAGTTAATATAGTGTCTTATGTTGGGTATATAACATCTAGGTCCATAACGTCTCTTAGTGAATATAGTGTCTTATGTTGGGTATATAACATCTAGGTCCACAACGTCTCTTAGTGAATATAGTGTCTTATGTTGGGTATATAATGTCTAGGTCCGTTTCGTCTCTTAGTGAATATAGTGTCTTATGTAGGGTATATAATGTCTAGGACCCTAACGTCTCTTAGTGAATATAGTGTCTTATGTTGGGTATATAACTTTTTGATCCATAACGTCTTTTAGTGGATATATGAGTATATTTTGGATATATAACGTCTTTGTGTGGATAGTGTGGCTTCTGTTGGATTTACAACGTCTCATACTGGACAGGGTGTCTTATGTTTGCTATATAACGTTTTTGAGTGGATAGAATAACTTCTTTAGGTTTGAGTGGATATAGCGTCTTCTGTTGTGTCTTTAAGTGGATATGGAGGATTCTTTTGGGTAAATAACTTTCTGAGTTGATAGAATGGCTTCTGTTGGACATATACAATCTTTGAATTGATAGAGTGGTTTCTGTTGAGTATATAACGACTTTGAGTGAATAGAGGGATTTCTGCCGGGTATATAACGTCTTTGAGGGAATAGAGTGGCTTATGTTGGGTATATAACGTCTCTGAGTGGATAAAGTGGCTTCTGTTATCCATTTAACTTCTTTGCGGGGATATGCGTCTTCTGTGAGGATTATAACGTCTTTGAGTGGTTAGAGTGGCTTCTGTTGGGTATATAGTGTCTTTAAATGGATGTACTTGTTTAGGGTGTGTATAAAAAGAATTTGAGTGGATAAAGTGGCTTCTGTAGGGTATAAAGCGTCTTTGAGTGGATATAATTGCTTCGGTTGTGTATATAAAGTCTTTGAGTGGCGAAAGTGGCTTCTGTTGTGTATATAGCGTCTTTGTATATAATGTCTTTGAGTGAATATAATTGCTGCGGTTGTGTAAGAAAAGTCTTTAAGTGGATAAATTGGCTTCTGTTGGGTATATGATGTCTTTGAGTAAATATAGGGGTTCATGTTGGGTATATAATGTCTTTGATTTGATATAGTGGCTTCTGTTGGGTATAAAAGCGTCTTTGAGTGGGTAACTAAAATGCCTACTTTTGGATTCTCTCTACTTGAACTTGAACTTTAGAGCCCGGTGTTAGGTATATAACGTCTTTGTGTGGATAGAGTGTTCTGTTCGATGTATACCGTCTTTGAGTGGATATTTTTCTCTAAGGTACGTAACGTATTTTGTGTGGATAAACCCTGAAGTGTCTATATTTAATTGTATATAAAATGTCTACAGTTGGATATTAAATGTTGTTGGATACACACCACATTTTCTTTGACATAGAAGGTCTTCTGGTGAATAAAGAGCACTCTACTCTTGGATTTAGAACGACTTATGTTAGATATAGAGCCTCTACTCTTGGATATAGAACGTCTTCTGGTGGATATAGAGCATCTACTCTTGGATATAGAACATCTTCTGGTGGATGTAGAGTCTCTACTTTTGGATATAGAATGACATGTTGGATATAGTCTCTATTCTTTTATATAGAACGATCTCTGGTGGATGTAGAGTCTCTACTCTTGGATATAGAACGACCATTGGTGGATATAAAGTCTCTACTCTTGGATATAGAACGACCTCTGGTGGATAAAAAGCCTGTTCTCTTGGATATAGAACGACCTCTGGTGAATGTAGAGTCTCTGCTCTTGGATATAAACGACTTATGTTGGATATAGAGTCTCTACTCTTGGATATAGAACGACCTCTGGTGGATATAGATCTACTCTTGGACATAGCACGACTTCCCCAAGATAGGGCTCCAAAAATGACTACGCATAAACAAAAGTCCACACACCTCCAACCATGATAGCATTGAAACATACAGACCATAGGCTAGTGACTACATAGAGCCAATTATGGCTTGCCTGAACAGCTCACAAAGAAACACCCACAAACTGATACATGCCTATAACATACAGTTAAAGAAAAGACAAGACTGAACGTTGAACAATACAATATTTTCACTTTCTGGTTGTGCTTTTAGAAAACAAGAGCTCTCAAATGTGGTAACAGTTGAGAAGAAGGATAGTATGAAAGACATCAGCAAACAGAAAACAAACTGGGGTGTCACTGGGTGTGGATATTTGTGGACGAACAGGAGCGCCTGTGCCGCCCCGGCCTGGCACGGGATGATAATGATATGTATGCACACATCTAAGTGAGGCGTGCCTGTAAATGTGAGCTCACGAGAAAATAATTTAACTTGATCAAGACAACCTGGCCTGAAGGCTCAGGGGCGTGGCCGTGACCTGCGGGGGGGGGGGGGGGACACGGTGCTGACACAATTGAAGGGGAAGCTTTTCCTACCTCTAGGGTTGTACACTGAAAGATTAACGTCAAGTGACTCAAGGAGACCGAAGAATTCAAGGGGAGCGAATTCCAAAAACCCCGTTCAACCGTTTGGGCTTGGGTAAAATCAGATTCGACCATGTTCAACCTGTTGCGAGCAGTGTTGGTTATAACTGTGGTCTTTTTTTTTTCTTGTGCCAAATGTACTGGCTAAGATTTGATGAATTAATAGTTTGCCTTTCATTATAAATGTCTTAACACATATCCGTTTTACAGATCTAGCAAATTTGTATACCGACTGTTAGTTCCTTGCCTCTCATGCAAATGCACTCCGAATTCAACGAAAAATTATAATTAGTCGCCTTATACGACACGCTTGTAAGGGGGCAGTGGGTCTATTTCCCCACCCTCATGGGAGCCCGGAACCCATAAGGATTAGTGAATGCTTTAAAGAAAGGGTGCGTTTGTGAACCTAAAAGTAAGTGAGTAAATTAGCAGCTGCACATGTGAGTGACTGATTTGGTCAACAAATGAACGAGTAAATGAGGGAGTGAAAAATGAAATGCCTGAGTGTGTTAGTGAGTGAGTACATAATAAACATGAGGGTGGATTATCTAGTGTATCTAAAGTCCATGGAGTTTAGAACTCAGAATGGTAGAGATTACATATGCAGCGCAGATTACACACACACACACACACACACACACACACACACACACACAAGATCACATACGCAGCACATATTACACACACACACACACACAAGATTACAAACGCAGCACAGATTACAAACGCAGCACAGATTACACACACACACACAAGATTACAAACGCTGCACAGATTACAAACGCAGCACAGATTACAAACGCAGCACAGATTACAAACGCTGCACAGATTACAAACGCAGCACAGATTACAAACGCAGCACAGATTACACACACACACACAAGATTACAAACGCAGCACAGATTACAAACGCAGCACAGATTACACACACACACACAAGATTACAAACGCTGCACAGATTACAAACGCAGCACAGATTACACACACACACACAAGATTACAAACGCTGCACAGATTGCACACATACACACACACACACAAGATTACATACGCAGCACAGATTACACACACACACACATACATACACACACACAAATACACACACACAATATTACATATGCAGCACAGACTACCCAGTTGACAAGAACGCACATATTACACCATTATTTCTAGTCTGAATTATTTAATGCTGTGTCGGGCATCTGGTTTCCATAGCGACAAAGACAGGAGTTTTTTTTTTTTAAAGAGGGGGTGGGGGGGGGGGGGGGGTAAGCAGGTTTTTTTTTCACCACATGACAGACGAATCAACGACTGGGTGTGTGGGGAATGCGGCTGTGATGGGCTATTGAGACCTTGTAAGGATGGTCATCACAGGGGAGTAACTGGTGAGATGGTTGTCGGGATTCTTGGGGATGTGAGTTTGGCGCTTCCCTAAACGACTAGCCTTGAGTACGTGAGGTCAGAATCGTGTGACTCTATGTGAAGTTGTGCAGTAATAATCATGAAATTGTATGCGAGGTTGTGTGATAAGAATCATGGGATGGTATGTGAAGTTGTGCGGTATGAACCATGGGATGGTATGTGAGGTTGTGCGGTAATAATCATGAAATTGTATGCGAGGTTGTGTGATAAGAATCATGGGATGGTATGTGAGGTTGTGCGCTAATAATCATGAAATTGGAGGCGAGGTTGTGTGATAAGAATCATGTGATGGTATGTGAAGTTGTGCGGTATGAACCATGGGATGGTATGTGAGGTTGTATAGTAAGAATCATGTGATGGTATATAAGGTTACATGGTAAGAATCGTGTGGGGGTATGTGAGGTTGTGTGATAAAAATATTGTTATGGTATGTGAAGTTCTATGGTAAAAATATTGTGATGGTATGTGAAGTTGTGTGGTAAGAATAAAGTGATGGTGTGTGAGGTTGTGTGGTAATAATCATGGGATTGTATGTGAGGTTGTGCGGCGGGAATCATATGATTGTATGTATGGTAAAAATCATGGAATTATAGGTGATGGTAAGAATCATGTGATTGTGTATATGGTGAGAATCATGGGATTTTATGGTAGAGTCGATTGTAGGTATGTCTGGTAAAAACTATGTGATGGCATATAGAAAGAGCAAACCAGATGGTTTGAAAAAGGTGAAGGCTCGAAGAAAACTTAATTATCACTGTTTGGTCACTTTAAGAGAAAAGGGAAACTGTGGCCACTGACTGACCACTGACAAGATCTGTGGGAATAGAGGCAGGGGGAAACAACCCGAGTCAATTTCTGACAGCCTTTTGTCATGGAATGGAGTGGTGTTAACACACGAACTTAAACAGGCAGTTGCAGATCGCAGATTGCGGAGAGGCATTATCGCCAACGCCAGTCGTCAAGACGATGATGTCATGTATGGTAAAGTGATAGTATGTGTGGTAAGAATATTGTGATGGTATATAAGGTGAAAAATCATGTGACGGTCTGTGCAGTAGAATCATTTCATTGTATGTGTGGTAAAGTGATGGTATGTGTGCTATGAATCTTGTGATGGTATGTGAGGTAGAATCATGTGATTGTATGTGTGGTATGAATCATCTGATTGCATCTTCTTCTCCTTCTGTCTTCTAACCGTCAATGGAGCATAGAGCCTCAAACTAACTCACGCCGAGTCGTTCTTTCCTTCACTATCGCATGCAGCTTTCTCAATGTCCTCTACATCTTTTTAACGTCACCCTCTAGCCCCCATCTCCGTGTGTGTGTGTGTGTGTGTGTGTGTGTGTGTGTGTGTGTGTGTGTACGTGCGCGCGTGCGTGCGATTGTGTGTGTGTGTGTGTGTGTGTGTGTGTGTGTGTGTGTTTTCTGTCTGTATTTATTTCTATGTTCAAGTGCAAATACATTTTAGTAATATTGTTCTCAGGTTTGTTTTCCAGCTGTATCCAATCCAACGTCAGCGTCTTTTCTTCAGCTCTTGGTCCATTGGAACCTGTTTAGTTCTCTCCCAAAGCGCTACATTAGTTATTTTATTTTACCATAATTCCTTCTGTTCTGAACAGAAACCAGTTAACGAATGTTTGTAGTTTGTTTGTAGTTGCTTGAGTTGTTCTCCGTGTTTCCGTTCCAACATCAGTACTAATGCAGAAACCACGAGTCCCTTTGGCTCGGTACTTTGGATATCGCAACCCTTTCGGCCTTGATTACATGATAAATACCATAAATCTGGGAGAAATGTGGTTTTTCTACCTACCCCCGGGAGTGAACCCGAAACTCAAGGAGTTCGTCACCAGGTCATGTTATTGTATGTATAGCAAGAATCATCTTATTGTATGTGTGGTAAGAATCATCTGACTGTGTGTTTGGTAAGAATCATCTGATTGTAAGTGTGATAAACAACACATGATGCTGTGTTAGTGAGAATCATTAGATGTTATCTACGTTAAGGATCGTGTAACAGTAAGAGTTGTTAGAATTATGTGACAGTATGTGTGGTAAAGTGATGGTATGTTTGGTAAGAATCAGGAGATGGGTTTATGAGCTGTAAGAAATATGTGACAGAATGTACGGTAAAGTGTTGGTGTATGTGGTAAGAGTCATGAGATGGTTGTAGTTATGGTAAAGTTATAGTCGGTGTGGTAAGAATCAGGTGATGGTTGTATGTATGGTAAAGTTATAGTATGTATGTGTAAAGAATAATGTGATGGTTGTATGTATGGTAGAGTGATAGTATGTGTGCGGTTAGAATAATGTGATGGTTGTATGTATGGTAGAGTGATAGTATGTGTGTGGTAAGAATCAGGTGATGGTTGTATGTATGGTAGAGTGATAGTATGTGTGTGGTAAGAATCAGGTGATGGTTGTATGTGCGGCAATAGAAGCACTCACCCCAAGCTTGCCAAGTTGTTCGTTCAAAGACTTGAGCCACTCCTCAGCATACTCTGGTGTGTAGTAGTAATGCAGGTAGAACCAGCTGACCGCATCGTTGAACCACTTGGCCGTTTCTACTGGCAGGACAGTCCCGCTCAAGCTGACTCCCTCCCTGTCCCCGCGGACTTTCTCTTGAGGCTGCTTCTGCAAGGGTCCAAAAGCCGAAACGATCGCGTTGACGCCAAGGATGATCACGAAACAGATGGTGCACCAGCCGATCAACAACAAATCCAGCACGTAGCTGTCGAAATCCAGCTCTGTGTACCAACTACGTCCAGCCTCCGCCATGGTTTCTGCTCGGTATGTAGGAAATCAGCCTGCCGGTTATACCCAGGTCGAGGAAGCCAATCGCAGGAGAGGAGCTGTTGAGATGTGGGGATGTGAGTATGTTGCTTCCATAAACGACTCACCTTGAACACCCGGTAGCCACCTTTACGTCGCCCGGCACACGCCTGACGCTCACTGCTGGAGAAGTGCGGGATCTCTCTCTCTCTCTCTCTCTCTCTCTCTCTCTCCCTCTCTCTGTGTGTATGTGTGTGTGTGTGTGTCTCTCTCTCTCTCTCTCTCCTGCCACAACACACCTCATCTCTTTTCTTCCACGTTACTGAACTAGATATTGTTATGTTTTCCACGACGAGGCGCTGCCTGATTAGAGTACATCGTACACAAAAATGCCTGAAGTCTGCCTTCTTTGTTGAGCGAGAGTAAATGTATTGTGGCGCTTAGGTGTATTTTTCATATAACTCATATGTTGGGCACGCCTCTTATCCCCGTCCCTCCACATTGGGTAAGGACTGTCTGACTTATTCTCGCAGTGCTGTTGTGTATATACCTGGGAGACAATTCAGTTTGATTGTGGATTTACCATTTCTTCTTATAATTACTCAGCTTCTTCTTCTCCTCCTCATCGTTATCGTTGCCTTCCTTCTTCTCCTTCCAGTCCTCCCCTTTTTCTTCTGCTTCTTCTTCTTCTTCTTTTTCTTCTTCTTCTTCTTCTACTACTACTACCACTTCTTCATCTTCTGCTCCTCCTTCTTCTTCATTTCCTCCTTGTCTCCCTCCTCTCCCTCCTCTTCCTCGTCAGTCTCCTTCTTATCTCCTTCTAGTCTCGTTTTTCTTCTTCCTTTTCTCGTCGCCCCCTTTCCTCTTCGCTCTTCTTCTTCTCCTCCTCTCCCCCTTCTCCTTCACTGCACTCAAGTCTCCATGATAATAACTCCAGTACATTATCATCAGCAAACTGTTAGACCCCAGTCCACTACCATCAACATCATCACTTTGGTGTACCGTTACCAATCGCATAGTGCGAGTATTCTGGTCTTCCATTCCGTTACAATCTGTCTAACCCCCTCGATATCTTGTACGGAATTCAGTCCAATGCTCTTTGCCTCTCTCCCCAACATTCGTCTCAGCGTTTCTCAATGCTTCGGTACAATTATAGCTGATTTCAGGCTCCAGACATTCCGTTGTTGTTAGTGGAAACACACTGGCTCACGCCATCTTGTGTTTTCCACCTTGAAGATAACTGTAATGGATGGCTTTCACAGAGTATGACTGCAGTCACTGTCTGGCTTTAACTGTTATCACAGCTGTCATTAATGTCTGGATTTCACCAGAGCTGTAATCAATGTCTATCACCAGAAGTGTAATCAATGTCTGGCTTTAAATTGAACATCACTGTAAAACGAAACTTTAATAAATGTCTAGCTTTCATTGGCTATAGACAGAGATCTGGCCAGAGATCTTACAGAAGAATAAGTTACATTTCAAGGAAAAAAAAACAGTCCAATGACAGAGGCTTTGGAAAGACTACACATGAAAAGAGAATTACTGAAAGCAAACAAAGAGGCAACTGAAATACTTAGGCCACATTAAAAGAGATAACACGCTTTTAAAAACTATACTGAAGGAAAAGTTCGACAATACAAGTGGGTGTACAACATCAGGTGATTGACGGGTAGCAGCCTGGGAGAGTTGTACAACCAGAACAAAAGATAGATCTTGCTGGAGATCCATTGCAGTCAACCTATACTGTGGAGACGGCACATGATTGATTGATTGATTGATTGATTGACCTTTTGATGTAGATATCTATTCTATTGTAAGCTAATTTTTAGCCTAACACGATTTCTCAACTAGTTTAGAATTACACATAAATTATTGTGTGTGAATGTGTGTTTTTGTGGGTGTGTGTGTGTGTGTGCGTGCGTGTTGTTTGCCAAAAAGTGACTGGGTCTGGAACCATCGTTTTTGTTAACAACTCGGGGAGACATTGTGTTCGGCTGTAATTAAGTTTGTGTGCTGTTCCACTGTTTCAGGCACCTCATCATCATCATGTAGCAGGTCATTTTCAGAACGTCGCTCTCACAGCGGTCTACCTTACAAAAACTCGGTTTCTGGCCAGCTCTCCCGCTTCGCGTACTTTCATATTTAAGGAGTCACCTATATCCTGTGCTCTTCTTCGTGTTGGTCGGCCCCTGTCCCTCCTTCCTGGTACCACGCTATCTGCTATTATTATTATTATTATTATTATTATTATTATTATTATTATTATTATTATTATTATGTTGTTGAAATCCGCATGACCAAAATATTTCAGCTTCCGAGACAAGATGCTGTTTAATAGCCAAACTTCCTTGATGTTGAGATATGTTGAAATGTCAGTATTTATTCTTTTCTTCGGGTACGCCATATCAAAAGATGGGGAGTCGCCGTGGCCTAGCGGCTAGACACCCGCCTGCGGATCGGAAGGTCGTGGGTTCGCTCCCTGACGGAGCCGGACTTTTTTCAAATATAACCTTGACTCCCAGGTCGACCCAGCTTTGAGTGGGTACCAGGTGCATTCCCGGAAAGTAAAGGCGACCGGCGTGATGCTGACTACATCACCCACCAAGTGCCGATTGGTCTTTAGAAATATAGGCATAGCCCTATATTTCCAATACACCTAAAAACCCCGGGAGGTCAATATATTTATCCCGACTAAGGATGGGGTTGGGGGACCCGGGGTGGGGGGGGGAGGGTTAGAGGGGTCTCAGTCTCTACCCAGTTGTTGTCTATCACGAACGTCGTTTTCCTAATTGCCGAAAAATACCTGTTTATTTCCCTGTTGTAAATTTGAATAAAGAAGATACAATCAATAAATTGCACAATTTATTGCCTGGCATATTTCGCTAAATCTCGTCAGGTGCATACTAGAGTAACAATTACATAAATGAAGCAAATATTTGCGAGAATTCTGAAATACTTTGGGTAGATTTTTAACACCAAATTTTGCCCGGGCAGCGCCGTTAGGCTACTATTTTACGATTTCCAACTGCCAAGGGATTTTTTACGTGCGCAACAATACACACGGGCGTCCGATCTTACTACCCAGAGACCAGGGGACATTACTAGAAGTCCACGTGAAAAAAATCACAGCCTTCACCGGGGGTTGAATCCTGGACCTCCAGTACTCGAGGCGGACGTCATGCCTAGAGATCACGCAGCTCCTTAATAGGTGCATAACATGCAATCATGAAGGTAGGGGATGTAACTGTTCGTTGCCAGATGAATTGACTGACCGGATTATGTACCTTGTTTTAATATCATTGGTACCTAAGATGAGGATCAGTCGGATATAGCGAACAATCAGGACTAGAGACTAAAAGTGTCGGAAATACATTTCGACCAACCTTCATTGTGAAGACGGCATTTTATTGATTCAGCCCACTAATGACATACCTGGGCCAAGAGAGATTTGTAGCCAAGTTTGAACTCACTTCCGGGTCATGGGGGTCGACGCAATGTCAACAAAACGCGCATGGCGCCGGCTGCCAGTTATAGAGATCCTAGACCAGAGAGATTTGCTTGTTCTAGGCCAAGAATGTTGACGTTTGTGTTCTTGTGTTCTTTGTGAGTAGACCCTAGACGATATACAGTCCTTGTTTTTGTTCTGTGTCTCTCTGGAGTGTGGAAGTATGCTTGTGTAGATTCTCTACTCAGGCAAACGTGTCTGTCTAAAAAAGAGGCGTCGAAGATTGTGATAAATAAATAACGCAGAAACAAAAATGCATTAAAAAGGTGCCGATACTGCATGCAGCAAGGAAAAAAGTTCATGATTCCTAGACTAGGGATTTGATTGTTCTAGGGTAGAGATAGCGTTGCCAATGGTAATTAAAGTGCCCAGATGTTGATGATGTCATTGCAGTAGTTTTAGTTTTGTCAAAAGTTGCTACGCGGGTTCCCTCCCAACTGATGAATGAAGTTAGTTAGCTCGTCGACTGTGACTTTGAGATACGATTTTGTTTTTGTCTTGTCAAGAGGGTAAATAGACTTATTGGTAATTTCTTTATTTCTTTTGGTTCGTTAAAAACTTGTACATAATTAGAACAGGACATTTGTGGAAAGTCTCATCTATCAAAATTAATTTCCAAGACGGCTAAACGGATTTAAAAGTCGCTGTGTGTGGCATAGCAACCGACATTTGTCCTATGAATATTTTGTTTTGATATATTTAATACTTATGTTTGTTGAAAAAAGCAATACATTTGAATACAACATCCATTTTAATAGTATTTATGCTTATTTTTATAACCTTACTGATGACAACAAGGCTTTTTTAAAAACATCCCACAGCTGGACAAAATCAGGGCTCTACTTGAAGATTTGGCTGGCAAGCTGGACGGCGTCGGTCGGCTTAGTTGGAGTTATGTCCCTTCGCCAAACTCAAAACAAGTCGCGGAAAAAGTCACGAATCAAATGACATACTTACCTATCATCATCCGGGTGCGTGTAGGGTTGCGTCTAGGGTTACCTATCATCCTACGGTTGCGTGTAGGGCTGCGTAGGGTGTCTATCATCGTCCTACGGTTGCGTGTAGGGTTGCTTAGGGTTTGGGTTAGCGGTAGGGTTAGGGCTTTGGGTTAGGGGTAGGGTTAGGGTTAGATGTGAAAATTTTCACGTAAGAGGTCGAAATACTGGCCGACAATCTGATGTTTGTGTGAGTGGCGCCACTGGAAGTGTGGCAAATATGTCCGTGTCAGTAGCATCCACCGTCCGTCGACTGTTTGCACGTGCATGTGACTGTGCGCGATTATAGGGAACTACGGCGTCACAATTGTCAGTATTATCCCACCATGACTCTGCAGAGTCCTCAGTCAGAAATCCAAGAACTTGTTCATGACCAAACCTGCCCAGATGGATAATCCTTAGTCCAATAAAGTTTGGCATATGATACCACATCTATTTTATGGATTGTTGGTGGTGGCAGTCACGGCAGCTTTCCACTGATTTGAGAACCAGCTGCATACACAGTTGTAACTGTGTAACTCACAGAGCGTGCAGAGAGAAGGAGAAGCAGCTATGCTCTGTGCATTTAGAGGTTCTATGAAGTTAGCATCCAATGTATATTTTCTCCAAGGCATTCTAGTGTGCTGAGAAATGAACTAGTTGGCAGACTAACTGATTCTGCAGCACTAGGTGGTAAACTGGTGCATGACAAGCTAGATACAGTCAGTGCCTTTTGAAAATGAGTGAACAGTTCGGAGTATAAACAGATCATAACTATCTGCAGAAAATGGTCCAGCAAAGGAGGACCCGAGGTTTGGTTAACACTCAACACTCAGAGGAAAGGCAAGATGGACATACAGTTAGACTGTTACTTGTACCATCAGCATTCCAACTCTGCCCTGGCTGCTGCATATCAGGTTAGAGCACTTATGGAAATGTCCCAAGTGCTGTGATGCTGGTTGTCAACACAACTTACTTGAGCAGTCAGCTACTTGGAGTTATGTTTAATTTGGTTGCTGACATCTACATTCACTCTCCTGCCGTCTTTGGAATCTCCAAGAAATCAGCATGAAAGCATGAATATCCCAACTTCTATGGATCCCAACTTTCATTATCAGCTTTAGGTTCTCAGTCGCTCATTAGCTTCTTTCAAACAATCGTTGTTAGTTACTCTGGTCGTCCAAGGTATTCGTAATATTTGTCTCAGAAACCACATCTCTGTTGCTTCCAAATTCTTCTTAATTTGTTCACTGACATTCTAAAATTGGCTGCCATACAGCAGAACATATTCTATGTAACATAAGGTTCACATGCTTTGCTCAATTCATTATTAATTAATTTTTAAGGAGGCCAGTGACTTGAAAAACCCATTATGTGACCACTTTGAATTTATAAGGTAGGCAATTAAAGATATTAAGTTTATCCCTTTATTCTTCTTTTGCCATCTCAGCATTTTGTAGCCCAGTAGTATGGTTTTCTGTATTTGTCTTGCACTTCTTGGATGGCTTGAGTTCTGGATGTAAAGTTTATCTAATTACCCTACATGAAAGAATATGTTGTTCATAAGTTTAGCTCAGCTTTTAAAAAAACATTTTGATGCATTAATGACCTCAAAGGGAGTCGCCGTGGATTTGCTCCCTGGCGGAGCCGGACTTTTCTTCAAAAATGACCTTGGCTCCCTGTTGACCTAGCCTTGAGTGGGTACCGGGTGCAGTCCCGGAAAGTAGAGGCAGCCAACACGATGCTGACCACATCACCCATCTTGTGCCGTTGGTCTATGAAATATAGGTCTAGCCCTAAATGCCCTATACGCCTAAAGGCGTGGAGAAGGGTCCTTTACTTTTGTGTGTGTGTGTGTGTGTAAAAATAATGACTTCAAAGATTAATTGGCAACCACTGTCCTGGGAAAGTAAAGACAGCCGGCGTAATGCTGACCACATTACCCACAGAGTGCTGATGGTCTGTAAAAATATGGGACGCTCTGCCCATATGCCCGATGCGCCGAAAGGCGTGAAAAGGGATCTTTACTTTTTATCTTTTTATTGTCAGTTAATCAGGTTTGACATTTAATAATGCAGATACAGTTCACATCATTGTGCACAAAACTAACATAGGGTTCATGTAATTATCATAATTATGTATTACTATATCAGGAATTAATGCGTTGAAAAATTAATTGGTGGCCATTTTGTATTATAAGTTAGGTCTGATAATTTAATTGTAAAGCAGCAGTATTGACCTGTGGATTCCTCCTTCCCGGAACATTAACCCTTTGAGTCCCAGGAGGTTTAGCATCACAGGCCCAGGGGGTAGTAAATTAAGTCAAAATCGGCGCATCATGCGTTCATTGGGCTTCTGGGCAGGAAGCTATGAACGTATGATGCCTTCCTTGGGACTCAAAGTTTAATGGTTCCCATGTGTTTTTCAAACATTCAGCTACAGTGTTTGCTTCTACTTCTCTTGTGGGTCACAGGGCCCCATTTTTGTGGGGGGGGGGGGGGGGGGGGGATAGACCCACTGTCTCCCTAACAAACATGTTGTACAAGGTGACTAATTATGGAAGTTTCCTTTGATGTCGGAGTTCATCTGCCTGAAAGGCAAGGAGGCAACAGTCTGCATATGGATAAGCCATATTTTAAATCGGATGTGCACGGGAAACATATGTCCTGGAACAAGACCAAGTCCAGAAGTGGATAAACACCAGGCTTTCTTCCGGAGTTGACATCCATTCAATGTGAAGGTGATATTTGCTTCATATTATATTAATGAACAGCCATTATGAAAATTAATGTTATATGGCAACTTTAAAAAAAAAATTTTTTTTAAATGTCTAGATCCTATAAACAAGGCAATATGTGATTTTCTTGTGCTGTTTTTTTTTTTAAAGTTTTGTAAAGTATTTTATGCTATTTTACAATTAATTGTATAGCTGTCCCTGAGACATTAATATCTGGGCTTAGAATGTATGTACAGACTTGAATAATGAGGACTGCGTTGGACTGCATTATTTGAGACCTATCCAACTGTGCTAACTGCATTATTGGCAAAATAATTATTTTTTATTGTTGAGGATTGTGACTAAAATAACTAGTGGAAATATGTGATCTTGCATTCATGCTGTGTTGACCCTAGGCCACAAAGATTTGCTTGTTCTAGGCAAGATTGTGGAAATATCTGTTCTTGTATTCTCTTTGTGTAGACCCAGTAACAAAGATTTGCTTGTTCTAGGGCTAGAATGTAGAAATATGGGTTCTTGGATTCTCTGTGTAGACCCTAGACCACAGAGATTTGCTTGTTCTATGGCTAGAGTTTGGATATATGTGTTCTTGTGTTCTCCATGTAGATCCTAGACCAACTGGAATCACTTGTTATAGGGCTAGTGTGTGGATATATGTGTTCTCCATGTAGATCCTAGACCACATGGAATCACTTGTTCTAGGGCTAGAGTGTGGATTTATGTGTTCTTGTGTTCTCCATGTAGATCCTAGACCACATGGAATCACTTGTTCTAGGGCTAGAGTGTTGATATATGTGTTCTTGTGTTCTCCATGTAGATCCTAGACCACATGGAATCACTTGTTCTAGGGCTAGAGTGTTGATATATGTGTTCTTGTGTTCTCCATGTAGATCCTAGACCACATGGAATCACTTGTTCTAGGGCTAGAGTGTTGATATATGTGTTCTTGTGTTCTCCATGTAGATCCTAGACCACATGGAATCACTTGTTCTAGGGCTAGAGTGTTGATATATGTGTTCTTGTGTTTTCCACGTAGATCCTAGACCACATGGAATCACTTGTTCTAGGGCTAGAGTGCATAAATATGTGACCTTGTAATCTCTGTGTGTACACCCTACACCACAGAGATTTGCTTGTTCTAGGGCTAGAGTGTAGAAGTATGTCTTCTTCTTCTTCGATCCTTTAATCAGAAAGCTTATATCAGGAGGCCGGTAGCCTTGATGAAAGCTATCATGTAAGCATACAGTTGACAGTGTTGAAGCACAGGCTCAGCATTTTCGGGTGTCAAGTTGCAGGGGCACGTCTCCGTGTTTCTTACACCAAAAAGTTTGAGTATATGTTAACTAAGTCTGTTGTGCCCTGTCCTTAATCTAAACTGTGCATCTCTAGAGAGGCGATGAAGCGAATCTTGAAAGAATTTGATGTGTGTATCAGCCACCTTTCTTGGATACTAGATAGTATTAATGTATTTTTCTCTTGGTGGGTTAAGTCACTATTTGGTTACACCATGTCACTGCCGCTTCAAGTCAACCTGTCCGCTATTTCATCACCATCAAAGTCTTGCTAGTCACACTCGCCATTGCTCAGGGGCTGTGGAGTCCCAAGTCTCCTCATAGCACAATATAACTCTGTCGCCTCGAAAAGTGCCAACAGGATAATGCTGTAACACACTGTTGTCTGGACATGGTTTAAAGCCCAAGAATATACATCATAACACTCGGGACACCCCATTTTCAGCAGCAAACAAAGCATTCCAATTCTGATGGCACTAGTAACTGTCTGACTGTATATTCATCTCGCCTTTCCCTTGAGTGTTGAGCTTCGGCTAGATCTCCTGGTAACTCCTCGCAGTGCCATTCTCCTTAGACCATAATGATCAATTTGCGCTTCCGCACTGTTCACTTGCTTCCAGAGGGCCCTCCCAGCATCTAGCTTGTCATACATCAATTCACCACCAAGTGTTGCAGAACCGGCCAGTCTATCTGCCTGCTCATTTCCCAGCACACCAGTGTTACCTGAAGAGAATATCCAAAGGATAATAACTACCCTGGGACCTCTGAAGTGATGCCTGCCACTCTGCACAGAGCATACCTGTCTCTACCTTTCTCAACTTACTCTATGAGTCAGTGACAAACATGGCATGTGTGTACAGCTAATTCTCAGGCCAGGGGAAGGCAGCAGTGACTGCCTCCACCTCCATTCTTTGTTGCACTAAGCGACATCCATTCACCTTCGCTATAAATCACCATGCACTTCGTCTGCCCCTCAACACAGAGCCATCTGTGCTCAGTCATGGACCAATTTGATATGACAGAATACTAATTGCTAGTAGTGGTTATCAGTGTTAATTATTACTAGAGTACTGTTTGCTGCTGAGCTCAGTTATTGTTTCTTGAATTCAAGTGATTGTTTTTGTCATGTCGAATCATTTTATTTTGGTTTCTGTAGTTGAATATTCTTGTTGTTTTGCTTCTTTATAAAGACTTTAGTTGAAATGTTTAATTATGTGGATGTGCTTTCATTGGGTATGCTAGCTCAATTTATTTATTCAGTCACTGTTTCATCAGGTCTTTTGTCTTGAAAAGAAAATACTACATGTGCATACACAGTTTGAGCTGACCTCCATCACTCCCGCCATTTCTTCCTCTTTCAGCATGAAAGGAGTGACCATGACCGTCAGTGACATTGCCCAGTAGTCAGCAAAGTATAACAGACTGTTGTTTGCGGAATTTGCTCACACAAGAACAAGTTTCACCACATAACATAGCCAGACAGACTAAAGATTGCAAGCGGACATGTGGACTAAAGCTTTATTCCTTCCTTCCCTGGGCCTGAATGCCTTGATGACAAAGATCGGCAACAGACGTTGGTACGATAGAATTGATGAAACTGTGCTCCTTGGAGCTTTGCCTATAAGATCAATTGCACGTAAGGTATGCATTTTTTTTTTACATACTCGCACACTTGAGTTATATTTTGTGAATTTGTAGTCTAATAATACATTTATTTTATTGTTTTGACCTACATTCTGTGTATTGCAGCAGGTACGAATGACCTCCAAGGTTTATTCACTTGTTGAGGTGCATATGTGCTACACTCCTAATATATGTGAACTGTACCTTTTGGTGATAAATGTGAACTGTAAACTCCCTGATAAATATGTACACTCGCTGATGAATGTGAACTGTACATTCACTGAAAGGTGTGAACTGTAAACTCCCTGATAAATATGTACACTCGCTGATGAATGTGAACTGTACATTCACTGAAAGGTGTGAACTGTAAACTCCCTGATAAATATGTACACTCGCTGATGAATGTGAACTGTACACTCCCTGAATAATGGGAACTGTACACTCCATGATAAATCTTAACTGTACACTCCCTGATTAATGTGATCTGTACAGACCTTGATAGTGTACTGTACACTCCCTGATAAATGTTGACTGTACATCCCTGATTAATGTGATCTGTATACTCCCTGATTAATGTGATCTGGGCACTCCCTGATACATGTGAACTGTAGACTCCCTGATTAATGTGATCTGTATACTCCCTGATTAATGTGATCTGTATACTCCTTGATAGTGAACTGTACACTCCCTGATAAATGTGAATTGTAGACTCCCTGATAAATGTGAACTGGGCACTCCCTGATAAATGTGAACTGGGCACTCCCTGATAAATGTGAACTGTAGACTCCCTGATAAATGTGAACTGGGCACTCCCTGATAAATGTGAACTGTAGACTCACTGATAAGTGTGAATTGTACGCTCCCTGATAAATGTAAGCTGTACACTCCCTGATAAATGTGAACTGGACACTTCCAGATAAATGTGAATGGTACACCCCCTGATAAATGCGAACTGGACACTCCCTGATAAATGTGAATTGTACACATGCTGCATCTGTCCCCGTCAATAGATTGATGCACTGTTCACATTTTGAGTTCATATGGGCTTTAAACCATGTCCAGACAACAGTGTGTTTCAGTATTATCCTGTTGGCACTTTTTCATATTTCCAGGCGACGGTATTATATTGTGCTGTGAGGAGACTGTATTTTACAGTGACAATTTTAACCAGTCAATGCTATATTTTACCGTTAACCAGTCTTTGCTATATTTCACAATGACAGTTTTTACCAGCTATATTCCACTGTTACCATTATCCAGCTGTGTCCGTAATAACCGGGTATCGCTATATTTCACTGTTACAAAATTGACTTTCATTGCTAAATTTCACTGTTACAGTGTTATTCCGTTGTTGCTATTTTTCAGTTGATTGACAATGAAAATGTCAGAGCCATGATTTCTGTCACAGAGGACTTTGAACTGAGGCACATGGTGTTTTCCTTGGAGGTGAGCTGTATTTAAACTTTTGTACAGATATGAGGTGAGCTGTTTTGAAACATTTGTACAAGTTTGTCTCTTTTTTTGGAAGTACTAATCATACAGAGGGTGCGTGGTCTCGAGGCATGCCGTCCGCCTCGAGTGGTTGAGGCCCCAGTGAAGGCTGGGATTTTTCGTGTGGACTTTAGTAATTTACCCTGATCTCTGGGTAGTAAGATCGGACACCCGTATGTATTGTTGTGCGCGTTAAAAAATCCCTTGGCTGTTGGAAATAAAAAAGAGTAGCCTAACGGCTAGTTATAAATCCACCCAAATATTTCATGATCCCAGATGGTGCTACAGAGTTTGTGCACTGCGCTGAGATTCTTTAGAAGTTAGAAGTAGAATGGAGTTCTTATGAGTTACTGCCCTTGTGCCATAATGTTGATCTGTTGTTTAAACCTAAACCTAAACTAATCATACGCTGTGTATGGACTTTGAAAAGCACTGGAAATAATTATCAAAATAATTACATACTTGTAAACAGAAGGTTCAGAAACAGTTTGCTGTCAGTGAAAACAAAATCTGGTGCTAGATTTGTCAGTGCAAATGAGTAAGTGAACTATAATTGTTCAAAATAAATACAGTGTTATTGAAAAGATAAGCAGTATAGACAAACTATGGCAAATGCTAAAAGAGTCATTACACAGACATCAAAAGAAATATTACCAGAATTAAAGAAGACAGCGAATAAGAAATAGAAATTTTACATCTGATGGAAATTAAAAGAAAAAATAAACACAACCAAGATGAATATGAAAGAATACATAGAGAGATGGTACGTAAATGTAATGCAGCAAAAGAAGCGTGGCTGAATAATAAGTGCGAAGAAATTTTATAACAACAAGAGAATACACAAGACACGTATAAAAGAGTACGGGAACTATCAGGTTTTAGAAAATATACAGCAAGTAGTTGTTTAAAGAAGAAGAAAAAAAGGTGAAATGTTAATGGACAAAGAGAAGGAAATTGAAAGATAGACAGAGTATATAGATGAGCTATATGATGATAACAGCAGATGAAACAAAGAGAGTCATGAGTATTGGGAACGATAGCCAGTACTGAAAGTGGAAGTGACTATAAACCACATGAAGAAATTTGAATCTCCATGGCCAGTTCACATCATGACTGAAGAATTAAAACCTGTTGGTGAACTGGTTTTGTAAATTTTGATAAAATTCGTTCAGTGATATTTATAACAGTGGACGCATACCTGATGACAATTAGTTTAATGAGTCATGTAACTTAAATGTTATTGAGAATTATCATGAGAGAATAAGGTGCAAAATTAAACTGGAAATTGGAGAGAAGTGGGGTTTTGCTGAAGATAAAGGCACAAACAATGCCATATTGATCTTGAGACCACTTTCAGAAAGAATGATCGAAATGAATAGAAATCTGTATTTGTGCTTTACTGATTACAATAAAGAATTCGATAAAGTGAAACATGAATGAATTATAAGATTTTTGGAAACCTTAAACGTTGACGGTGAAGATCTGAGAATAATAAAAAACATAACACTGGCAACAAGAAGCGGCCACAAGGATTCACAACCAAGTTGGAACTTTTTAAAACATCAAACAAGCAGTTAGACAGGGATATGTACTATCACCCGATTTATTCAGTTTGTACAGTGAAATAATAACTAGATCCATTCATTGTGTGCCAGGAGTATGAGTTGGTCGGCATATTGTTAACAACCTTTGATGCTGATGATATAGTTTTGATAGTTATAAATGAAACAAGAAATTAGGATGTAATTGTAACAGACAGTCAACACAGGGGTCTTAGTTTTAACAGCAGAAAAACAGAAATAATGGTAATTACAAAGAAAACTTACCCTCCGAAATGCAATATCAAAGTAAATGGGACAAACCTCAAACAAGTTATGTTTAAGCATTTTGATACCCTGATACATCAGATGGTAGATTTATTAAAGAAATTAAATGTAGAATAGCTCAAGCAAAGGCAGCATTCTTCAAAATGAAGAGTATTTTGTGAAATCTTTCTGTGTCAGTTGAGACGAGAAAGAGAATTCTTAAAAGCTATATAAATCCTATCTTGATATAGATAAATTATGGATGGTTGGTAGATTAGAGCAAAATTATATGGAAGCTGTGATGTGGTTTTATAGACAAATGATAAGAATACCCTGGACAGATAAAAAGAGTAATGAAGATGTCTTGAAAGAAACTGACTCACGAAAAGAACTGATTGTCTACATCAGAAAGAGACATCTACATTCTTTGGTCATGTGATGAGAAGGAAAGTCAGAACCGAAGAGAGGCAGAGGGAGACCAAGAGAAAAGATGCTGGAGAGTTTGACGTCAAGGTATGGAGGATTATATGCTTCAGAGTTGATTGAAAGTAAACGAGTCAGAAGAGTGGCTAGACATGACTACCAGTGCCATACAGCGTGGACTTTAAGAAGAAGAAGTAGAAGAATGACATGCATACAGATGACTGGGTGGCTTATTGGTCCACCAATTGGCTACTTAGTCATCAGTCAAGTAGATGGTTGGGTCTGGGTATCGCATCAACACAGCAGGAGTCCTTTTCATGGCTACTTGGTAGCAAGCAGTTTTTAGCCATTAATATGGCACAATTATAACTTGAGACTTTTCTTCGCAAGGTGCTGGTTGAAACTCCAGACAAGTACAAATAAGGATAACGCCTGACTACCTATTTCTTCTGTAATTGTTTAAAGACAGAAGAGAATGAGAGAAAATCTGGGATTGGTCAGTTGGATGAATATGTGATTGATTAAAAGACAGGATGGTATGAGAGGAAGTCTGGGATTGGTCAGTTGGATGAGATAAGTGATTGATTTAAATAGAGGACAGTATGAGAGGAAGTCTCGTATTGGTCAGCTGGATGAGATACATGACTGATTAAAAAGACAGGATGGAATGAGAGGAAGTCTGGGATTGGTCAATTGGATGAGATAAGTGATTGATTTAAATAGAGGACAGTATCAGATGAAGTCTGGTATTGGTCAGTTTAATGAGATACTGATTAAAAAGACAGGATGGTATGAGAGGAAGTCTGGGATTGGTCATTTGGACAAGATAAAGAGATTGATTTAAAAAGACATTGCAGTATGAGAGAAAGTCTGGGATTGGTCAGTTGGATGAGATATGTGATTGATTTAAAGTCAGTACAGTATGAGAGGAGGTCTGGGATTGGTCAGGAGGGTGAAGAATTATCTGGAATGACAGCATCAAGAAATTTACAGGATAAAGTTATGCAGATTTTAATCATATGGAAGGCAAAGAAAGATGGCGTGTTTTGTATGCTAGTGCTTCCATTGATATATCTCCTTGACCCTAGGTCAAGGGTTATTTTATGAGATAAGTGATTGATTACAAGACAGGACAGAAGGAAGTTTGTGATATCACATTGATTTTTAACCACTGGTATTAATGCATTCTTGAACTAAACCAGGAATTGAAGTTCATGGGTATTGAGCGTCTCCAACTAAGGACGACTGACTACATTGGGAGTCCAACACAAGAGCAAATACTTCAAGCTATGGACTTCATCCAGTCACACCAGAGACAGAATCACTGTGTGTATATTCACTGCAAGGCTGGCAGGACCCGCAGTGCAACCGTGGCTATTTGTTACGTGATGCAGGTGGGTGCCGTCTGATCCATGTCTGTGTGGTTTCATACAGGTGGGTGTGGTTTCATATAGGTGGATGTGGTCTCATACAGGTGGGTGTGGTTTCATACAGGTGGGTGTGGTTTCATACAGGTGGATGTGGTCTCATACAGGTGGATGTGGTCTTTTACACATGGATGTGGTCTTGTACAGGTGGGTGTGGTCTCATACAGGTGGGTGTGGTTTCATACAGGTGGGTGTGGTCTTGTACAGGTGGGTGTGGTCTCATACAGGTGGGTGTGGTTTCATACAGATGGGTGTGGTCTCATAGAGGTGGATGTGGTCTCGTACACATGGGTGTGGTCTTGTACAGGTGGGTGTGGTCTTGTACAGGTGGGTGTGGTCTTGTACAGGTGGGTGTGATCTCATACAGGTGGGTATGGTCTCATTCAGGTAGGTGTTGCCTCATCTAGGTGAGTGTTTGTCTCATACATGTACATATTCAATAGAGACTTGTGTGCTGCACATATGATGCTGTAGTGTTTGTGCATATTTTGTGATTTGACTAGTATATGTGCTGTGCCCAGTATTGTCATAATAACTGTTGCAGAATTCATATGTTTATTTCTCTACTTATTAGTTTGACAATTCCTTTAATATTTACTTTTTTTTTTCCAGCACAACCAGTGGACTCCACAAAAAGCTATAGAATTCATTAAAGCAAAACGTCCCCATATTATGCTACGGGATAAACAACTAGCTTCTATAAATTCTTTTTATGAGAGCTACCAGAAAACTCATTAGTCGTCTGTTTCCTGTGGTCGTTAGGAAACTACAGCCAGAAGATAGGCCTCCCTAATGTTTGTAGACAGTTGAACAGTTCAGTTAGTAAAGGGCAGCTTAGTGAAATCAAAATTACAGTAAATAAAGAACATTGTGGTGACAGACCTTCATCAGCAAACAGTAACAAGGAACACAACACAGGAGGGAACACCACATTTTTCATTTAATTTTGCCTGCTCGTTTTGGTTCTGTGTGTTTTAATATTTTGATACAGTTGTTTCATCATTATTTCTTGCTTTGTGATGTTCTTTTGAGTAGCACATTATTCAGAAACAACGGCAAACTATAGAATGTAAGATTATCAGTTTAAACTGCCCAGCAGCCAGTGAAAGCTGTGGTTCATTTGTAACATCAGAAGGGGAATTACTGAGCATAAAATTATCATTTAAAACTGCCCAACAGCCAGTAAAATCTGCGGTTCATTTGTGGCATTGGAAGGGGAACTACTGAGCATAAAATTATCATTTTTTATACTGCCCAACAGCCAGTAAAATCTGCGGTTCAATTGGGTGCATTGGAAGGGGAATTACTGAGCATAAAATTATCATTTTAAACTGCCCAACAGCCAGTAAAATCTGCAGTTCATTTGGGGCATTGGAAGGGAAATTACTGAGCATAAAATTATCAGTTTAAACTTTCAACGCCAAGATAGAGTCGCTGATCATTTATAGGAGCTGACTAAAATTGGCAGGAATCTTTTGTTTTTTTTTCACGACTACCATGACCATGAACTACTGAGCATAAAATTATCATTTTAAACTGCCCAACAGCTAGTAAAATCTGCAGCTCATCTGGGGCATTGAAAAGGGAACTACTGAGCATAAAATTATCATTTTAAACTGCCCAATAGCCAGTAAAATCTGCGGTTTATTTGTGGCATTGGAAGGGGAACCACTGAGCATAAAATTATCATTTTAAACTGCCCAACAGCCAGTAAAATCTGCAGTTCATTTGGGGCATTGGAAGGGGAACTTCTGAACATAAAATTATCATTTTAAACTGCCCAACAGCTAGTAAAATCTGCCATTTATTGTGGCATTGGAAGGAGAACTACTGAGCATAAAATTATCATTTTAAACTGCCCAACAGCCAGTTAAACCTGCGGTTGATTTGGGGCATCCTGTAAAGGATGTGCAACTACAGTATAACCTTATTAACACAAACTTTTTTTCCCCAGACAATCACTCAGCTAACATGAACAAAATTGTAGTCCCAGCCATGATGTACTATTTATAATACTTCTGTTAGTCCCCCGATTAGCACAGAGTCTGGATTTTTCAGTCACTTTTAATTTATGTTAACAAGGTTTTACTGTCTTTTGGCAGTTTCAACTTTATAGCAACTGTATTGGTGATTTAGCTCTCTAGCAACTGTATTGGTGGTTTAAAATAATGTTATCACGATCAATGTCACTGCACATTAGGCATTCCCTAGCATGCTCAGTCCTCCGATGCAGCCGCCACTCCAAGGTATTTCTACTAATTGCTTCCATGAGAGGTTGGTAATAATGTCTCCTATCTCGACGGCGGCAAAGACATGCTTCACCGTGCTTTGCTTCCATGTCATGCAATTGTGTTCAAAATAATGTTTTCCTGTTGTAGGTTTAAATAATTACACCCTCAATTTACTGGAGATTTTAAATATGCTAGTCAGTATATTGTTTGTGTCCCCAAAATGTTTATGTCCTTATTTCTTGATATTGGTAGCCATGGGTTCTATGTAATCTCTAGGAGAATAATTTATAGACAAAATAAAATAGTGGAGATGGATACAAGGGACTGGCTGTAAGTCTCTGTCGAACTGTGGAAGAAATATCATGGCACAGACCACACATAGAATAGATTACAAAGCTCCCAGAACCTGGCTATGTGAATCACAGCCAATGAGAAGTGTCACCAGCAAGATCTGCTCGCCAAGAAAAGTCTTCCTCTGTAAGAGCATGGTATTTTAGAAACATTGTTGCTTTCACATGTTTTTAATGGGCTACCTTCTCAAACGCTCAGCTCCTAATCTTTCTGCAGTCAGTTTCTCTGTTATCCCTTTTCACTTCCTGCTTTTCCACAGTTCATGGCATCCTGTTACCTGAATCTACCTTAATACCTGTATAATTCATGCCATGCTTGCACACTTTTTTCTGTCCAGCAGAGTTTGACAAATTCTACCCATCATGTATTTGAATACCTGTATAATTCATGCCTTGCTTGCACACTTTTTTCTGTCCAGCAGAGGCAGAGTTTGACAAATCCTATCCATCATGTATTTGAATACCTGTATAATTCATGCCATGCTTGCACACTTTTTTCTGTCCAGCAGAGGCAGAGTTTGACAAATTCTATCCATCATGTATTTGAATACCTGTATAATTCATGCCATGCTTGCACACCTCTTTATGTCCAGCAGAGGCAGAGTTTGACAAATTCTATCCATCATGTATTTGAATACCTGTATAATTCATGCCTTGCTTTCACACCTCTTTATATCTTAGCATAGGCAGAGCTTGACAAAGTCTACCCATGTGTTCAAATACCTGTGTAATTCACACAGGTAGTAGCTTGTAATATTCCCCCTATGTCTACTGCATCAAGTAGTCCCTCCTTGCTCCTGGACTAGAAGAACCATTAAAACAGTCTGTGTGGAGTCTGCAGGTGCCAGTTGTTGCACTGAGCATCGGTGTCTTGACAGCGCTGATAAACAGATATATATTTTTTTTCATATCCAGAAACCATGAGTTATAAACCCTTTGGCCCGGTACTATGGATATTGCTACCCTTTGGTCTTGATTCCATGATAGCATAATTCTGGTAGATATATGGCTTTTCTGCCTACCCCAGGGCATGAACCCAGACCACAAGGAGTTTGTCACATGCATAGTGTTTTAACCAACTAATCTAGCGCACCAGGTGATAAACAGAGATCATTAAGGGCCATGGGTAACTTAAGGACTGTATTGTGTTACTAACTACACTTGCAGGTTCGACCACTGAATGGTACACACATTCTTATGTGTGTAACTTTTGTAATATTAAATATAGTAAGCTACATATTTGAATCGCAATGTTGTTCATTGAAACTTGGAAAACCACTAAATATATGTGTGACATAAACAGGATATCGTATATGTTGAATGGTGTGTGCAAATGATAGACATTCAACAATTCTTCATCCTTGTAATTTTTTCCCCCCTCTTGTACTCTCAGAGTTGATGTATAAGGCCTCAGTCTCTTCCAGTAGATGGCAGTGTGCGTCTGCTGACAGAAAATAAAGTAGCCCCTGGCCTCCATTTCTTATTGTTGAACCATTTGCCTCATACTGCAGTGTGGTTGATAAATGTCATTTTAATGTGTCCAAAATCTATGATTTCTCACTTTTTTCATTTCGATAAGATGTCTTGTCCACTGTCTTTTGTGGACTTGTGCATTTGTTTCCATGATATTTAATCCATTCTCTTTTGTTATATATTTCCTTTCTTCCCCCACCCCCCTTTCCTTTTCAGTTGGCTTGCTATTTGATTTCTGATTGACAGCGATCATCTTGGTTGGCTGATTTTAGCTACTGTTACTCTAGTGCGTAGGTTCCCAAGTATTGTTTTATTTCCACAGTTCCCCTTTTCAGTTTAAAAAAAAAGATCCACCAGCGTGACACCTCCCTCCCTGTTTTCACCAAATTCTCGTCTGTTCCCTGCCTCAACATAAAACTGTTGTAATTGAACAAAGCTTCATGCATCATTATGTTGGTTTTTTTTATTTGCATGTTGTGTCAACGTTTCTTTTGAAATATGATTAAAATAAAATATTTTTGTTATTAATAGTGTTGTTTGGTTCTCTTAACATTTATTATTCAGCAGAGTTTTGAACTGTCTACGAAATCCACAAGGCTACAAGATTTATTTCCTAACATGGATTTTTGTGTGTGGATAGACCCAAAAAAAACTTGTTATGAGATCTTTTGATCAGATTTAACTGAGCTATTGTTATGTTATGAAATAGGTGAGTGCTGGATGACAACTTATCACAAACATCATGTTATGAGAAGTGGGAAATTGGAACATGTTGTGACCACTGGAAAGAAAAACAGGAAGGCAGCGCAAGAAGATTCTTGACATCTTTGAACTGATTGAATAACTGGAACTGGAACTAAAGCAGTCTGCTCCTGATCTAGTTTTTGCTCCAACTAAGCTGCTCTCTTCTTGAAATCAAAATATAATCAATCTGATTGCGAACAAAATCTCCAGTACTTTTTCCAAGTCCACAATCTTCGAGGATGGTGTTTAAACCAGGTGTTACCTATTAACATGCTGTGCGACTCAGCCCATGCTATTAATCTGTCACCTCTTACATTCTTTTCTCCTAGGCCATAGCCATTCCTTATTCGGTACACTTTTTCACTTCCTATTTTTGCTTCAAAATCTCCAAGCACTATTGTTACTTCACAATTTTTGCATTGATCAACAGCCATGTCTAACTCGTCATTATCTTCCTCTGAATTATCTGCTGTTGGGGCATAAATCTGTTCTAAGTTGATGTCAAACGGTCCACCGTTAAGTTTTACTAATAGAACTTTATTTGATATAATCCAAAATCCTTTCACAGTTTTTGAGTTATTTGGATCCAAAATGTTACCAACTCCTTTACTTACTATATTCCTTCCCGCCTGAGTAAATAATTATGCGCTAATCTGAATACTTTTCCTCTGCTCCTGGCCACCGCATTTCACTAATTCCTAATATGTTGACGTTCATTCTCTTCATTTCCATCTTAATGTTATGCAACTTTCCGTTTTGTACGAGTGTTTTGACATTCCATGTACCAATCTTCAGGTTGTTTCTACCATTTACTTATTCTACAGAAGCCAGATGATGGTCAGGTATCACCAGTAGAACCTGATTCACCCTACCGGACGAGGTGATTCCACTGGAATCCCCATTCACGTCGTTATCTGAATTCGTCATGTTTCGAGGCATGATTTTCTAGGGATAATACAGCGGTGGTTTCCCCTTGACCAGCCAGTTTGTATATGATTTGATTCCAATAGCCTTTGCTTAACTATCCGCTCACTACCAGTGATATCTGATACTGTGCCCCGCATTCATGACCTGGCAATCACGAGTCTGTTTTTGTTTGTTTTCCTCCGGTGTTCCAAGACTATGTCTACTTCTAGACATCATTATAAATACACGTACTTACTTAGACATTGCATTAATACACTTGGCTCTGCCAGTATATCATTATCTTTGTCCTGCTGTTCAGTTAGGCAAGTCGCATTATGTGTCATGCCGAAACCCAACATGTGCTATAAAACTCTATTTTAACATAAGAAACTGTAACATAATCATAAATACTACTTATAATACACAAGAAAGGTTTCATGAATTCTTTGACTGGACCTCTCAGTTTCATAAGGGAACTATGGACTCGTTTTTATACAATCGGCATCATCGCCAGACGGCTTTATTCCCCCACAAGATGTCTTGGCTGTGGTCTCAGAGCAGGAGTCCCACTACATACACATCTGCTCTCAGTTTATTCATACCGCCGACACTATTCTATTCTGTTTCTCGCCTCCGTTGAACTGTATTTTACCAGGTCAGTGACCCGTTGACTGAACAGCGCACTAGAACAGAAAATAACTGCACGTGAAATGCGCTGTCTCACTAACGACACAAGAAGAGACAGGGTTTCGAATACCAGCATTAGAGAGAAAGTTGGAATGAGACCATGTCTGGATTATATTCACAGACAAAGAATAGAATGGTTCAGCTGTCTAGTGACCAAAATGCATGGACTTTTTTTTTTTTTTTTTTACAGCATAACATCTGGGAGGAAATCGAGAGGAAAACCAAGAAAAAGATGACGCAAAACAAATACAGAAAATCACGACACTGGGCTACAGCCTGGTATCAGTGAGACGTCAAAAAGAAGAAAAAAAATTACACATTTTAACCGCCACTCTGCATAACTGATTAGAACAACCCCAAAAATATATGTAGTGAGTCTTACGTAAATGACTTCAACTAAAAGCTCAGATTTCCCTTCGTGTCCAGTCCTGTTGTTGACTCAGGAGTTCGTTGAACCCTTGTTATTTGCATAGTTGCACTCTAAGTCTCCTTAAATGGCAGCCTTTCCCACGGCCACACTGCCCAGACCTACTATGGGTGCACTGGTGACTACTGAGGTGTACGTACTGAAGACAATGGAAGATAATGACGATCTATGGCCTATTAAGTCACGTTAAGGTTTCAATGACCACGCACTACATTACATCGACACTGCTCATTGGAAGAGCGCTGCTGCGATTCAGTTTACCCATCTTCGCTCTCTCTCTCTCTCTATCTCTCTCTATCTCTCTCTCTCTCTCTCTCTCTCTCTCTCTCTCTCTCTCTCTCTCTCTCTCTCTGCACGTTCAACATCCGTAACAGGTAAATCAGGTAAACCAACCATCAATGACCATATGATAAAGAAGCTGTTGTAGGCGTCTTCTAAGTCATTGGCGGCTGTGACAGTTTCCATTCATGCCTGGAAGACATCGCATCTGTCGTCAGCAAATACAGTGGAACCTCGCTTAATGAGCATAATTCGTTCCAGAATCATACTCGTTAAGCGAAACACTCGTTATGCGAAAACAAAATTCTCATATAAATTATTCTAAAATACGATAATGCGTTCCATTTCGAAAAAAAAAAATACTTACAAAATGCTAAGTATAAAGTTTATTCAAAGAAAATTATGTACATATTGTTAAGGAGAGTGAATCATCTTCATATTTTCTTCCACCGCGGAACGAAGCCACCTGGAATGCGAATTCGATTTGGAGAGAAAAAAAGTCGAAATAATAATACAAAGCTAATTTTTTTTTTTTTTTTTTAAACCAGAAAGATGTCCAGAGACATTTGTTTTTGCCGACGATTCAAATTTGGCGAAAATGCGACACAGCATGATCATTAAATAAATTTGCAGCGCGAATAGCCACTTCCTTATTAGGGTAATTCTTCTAAATGTAAGATGCAACAGTTTCCCATGCTTTCAGCATTTCTCTTAATTCGCCAGAAGATTGTTGCTTTTCTGTCATGTCCTCCTCCTCCTCTGACACACTTTCCACCAAGACTTCTTGCTGTGAAACACAATGCAACTCCATAAGCTCTTCAGTGGTCAGCTCTTGACTGTGCTCTTCCACAAGTTCTTCGATATCTCTGTTATCCAACTACAATCCCATGATAGTGGCAAAAGTCACAATCTCGTTGACTACAGGTTCCACAGGGACTGTCTCGAACCCCTCTAAGTTACAAATCGACAACACTCTCCTAGCAGAAGTTAGATCATCTTGAGGCAGGCAACGATGTGGAAGTAATTTTTCCAAAACTCTTTGAAAGTGAGGTTGGTCCCTTCAGTCACCCGAAAACAATGCTCGAAGATTGCTTTAGAGTGGAGCTTCTTAAAGTTAGAAATAACTTGCTGGTCCATGGGCTGGAGTAACGGAGTGTTGTTGAGAGGCAGACACTGGATCTTGATAAACTTAAAATCTGCAGGGAGGTCATATTGTAGGCCTGGTGGATTCACGTACATATATAACAATATAGCACAAGTGTGAGAAAATGTGTGATCACAAGCGACACGCTATATTTTTTTTACAATTTGTTCTGCTCGTTATGCGAATTACTCGTTATGAGAGGTGCTCGTTAACTCTTTGAGTCCCAAGAAACGCATCATACGTTCATCGGTTCCTACCTAGAAGCCCAATGAACGCATGATGCGCTAATTTATTACGTTTTTCACTACCCCCTGGGCCTGTGATGCTAAACCCCCTGGGACTCAAAGAGTTAAGCGAGGTTATATTGTATTGCAGCATTGCACCTAGTATCTGCGCCTGGGTGGTACCCACCTAGTGTAGGTGCCAAAAGACCACTTGACTCTAATTTCTGGATCAACGTTCTGGCCTCGATTTTTCCCCACGAGTTTCCATACGGTTTCCCTATGGAGGTAATGATTATGTAGCCATTTATTTTTGAATGCTATTTCTCAGCCTTAGGAATGGGTCTGAAGTAACTATGGAGCCAGTCATCGGGGTAAATGCCGCTTTGAATACTCTTTTTCAAATGCTCTAGTTCAGTTGTCTCTTCGATGTGCTATTTTCTTTATTTCATGGTTTGTTTGTGATCATCAATCTCAAAGACTTTCTACATTTCTCCCATTCTTTGGTGGCACTTCGTTTCTCTGTCCACACCATGCCAGCTTCAGGTGTCCACCATGGAGGTTGTTGATAGATTACTTTCTTCTTCCCGGGTGTTCTACGTACCCTGTCTCGTAGACGCCCAGTTACATCAGCCTAGTGTGCCCCCTACTTGAAAAATATATCATCGCGAAGAACGCTGAAGATAACATAAACATGGGAACTCTGAGTGTGTCTGCAACCATCCATTCTTCCGTTCTGGAGCTCATACGAGTCAGAACAATGGTTGCTTCTCTAAATGACCCCTAGGTGGTAAGGGAACAGGATATATACATTTTGCTGGGTAAATTTGCGTTTTCTTGAAAGAACGTCTAAAAATGTATGGACATTCTGGAAAAAGAAATCGGCCGGATTTATCTGTTTATATTTGTGGGGAATTCATTGAGTTAATGGGACAACAGTTTTGTTGTTGTTGTAATATCACCTTGAAAAGTAACACAGTCAAAGTATTATTTAAAAAGTGTAGATTTAACTCCAGACAACTCAAATACAGATCAACTATTGATCGGAAGTACACGTTCGATTGTCATATTTTCACGATGACATTATATTTAACAACAGTGTCGCCAAAATCTTTGTTTATGAGACCAGTTTATGGCCAGAAACAGAATATCATTTATTGTCTTTAGTACAAGGGGTTTATAAAGGTACATGAGCTCCCAGGTGGGGGTGCCTGTGTGTAGATGTGCCCTAGAGGTTTTGTCCTTGATCACGATACCGCAGTGTGGCATCAGACTATTCAGGAAGTTTGCTAAAGGGTTGCCGAAGCCGGTGTCATCGGGTGTTTAAGGCTTGTGGGATGTCCTGGTGGGGTAGAAAGTCAGTCAGTCATAGAGCATATAGAGCAAATTTTAATTTACGGCGGTGAATCCTGATAGGTCGAATAATTTCCCGAGACCTCGATGTGATTTTTACAGAAGAATCAATAGGATTCCTTGGACAGCTAAAAACAGCAACCCAGATGTTTTGAAAGAGGTGAGGCTCGAAGACAACTTATCACGAAAATCAAAGGGAGACAGTCATCCGGTTTTTTTTTTCTTTGGGGAAAAAGGTGGGAGGGGGGGAGACGAGGGAGTGGGGGGGGGGGAAAGGGGGGGGGGCTTATGCTATGAGAAGAGGGAAGCTGGAAAGAGAGACATAGGAAGAAGGAAGATAGCGCGAGAAGATGCTTGACAACACGCGAACTGATACACGCAGCCGTATTGCCACTTTGAATGTTTTACATCCAGATCTAGATATAATTCTAGATGTTTTTCATTTGGGTTTAGATATTTTACAGATTTTTTTTTATTTCAGTGTCAGTTTAATAATTACTGTAAGAAATATTACACATTTTTGTTTTAGTTTGGGCACGTAAATTGTATTACCTGCGATTACTTACATTTTAAACTCATTGGGGTCCACGTTCAAAAATCTGGCAGCCCCGGTACTAATTAAGAGCGCGCGTAAATCATACTAGCTTTGTTTGAACTGTATCCCCACTGTGTTGTGAAGTATAGCTGTGATGCTGACTTTGTGGGGGGAGGGTATGTATTTTTTTTTTTTTTTTTAATAATTGTTTACCTTCATATGTGTCTTCCACTTTGAAAAAACTTTTCAACATGCACCGTAATGGCAGTTCCCGGGGATACGACTAAGGTTCGTTGTAAGTACTGCTAGTGTGAAATTCAAGCGAAAATACAAGACTTAAAGAGTCATGCAGAGACTAAAAAGCACAAAACTGTAGTTCCATTCAAAGATAATACAAGGCTGACATCTGTTTTCAGAACTACACCGATTAATGAATCTTCACAATTTGAAGGATCTGTCGCAATGTTTTTTAATTGTCATTGTGCAATTTCGAACTGTGACCATTTGATTGATTTGTTTAAAAACACTATTTCTGACAGTAAAGTTATCGATGACGTGAAAATGCATTGCAGCAAGTGTACACATAATATAAGAAATACTTTATTTTCTCACTCTGAAAAAGATTTAATCGGTGATATTTCTACAAACTGATTCAGTTTATTATTAGACCAATCGAATAACATTTCTGTACTGAAAGTGCTTGGTGTGTGTAAAGACAAAGTACTTTCTACATATCTTGGACTAGCTCAACTGGAAAAGTATAATGCAGAAAGTTTAGTTCAGGAACTGAAGAAACTTTTGATCAGCAAACAATTATCCTTAAAGAATTTTGCTGCAATTGGTACCAATAATACCTCGGTGATGATTGCTATTAACAATGGCGTTTGTGCCAAATTGAAGGAAGATATCCTGTCTTTAATTCTTATAAAATTTGTGGGTCATTTCTTGCAGCAAGCATTATCACATGCTTCATCTGAATTTTTACCAAGAAATTTGGAATACCTTTTTGCTGAAACACATAACTGGTTTTCCAAATCATCTGTCAGGCAACAGCAAAATAAAATCTTATATATAGCATTAAATGATGGTTCCACACCACTGACAATTCTGTCAGATCGCAAAACTAAATGGTTATCAATTCAACCAGCTGTTGAAAGAATTGTGAACCAATGGTTGGAGTTAAAGACACACTTCGAAATAACAAGACAAAGAAAAGGGCTACACAGCATTCCTTCTCTTTTTACAACCTTTTATAATGGAAGTGCAAACAGTTAATAAACTGTTCGAATCTAAACATGTTGATAAAGTTAAATTGCTTGACGATCTCACTTACCTTTTTCACTCAGTTGGTAAAAGACTGGTATTGCCAACTTCTAAAGCCAATTTGCTCACTTGCAGTATAGAGTTATTTGGCTCCTAAAACATACCTTGGATATCAAATCGAATAAAAAATTGATGATTTAAAAACTAAAGGACTATTAACAGAAAATGAAGAAAACAACTTGAGAAAGCGCTGTCAAGATTTCCTTATCTCATTATTCAAGCAACTGAAGCAGAGACTTCCTGAAAATCTAGATATACTGAAAAATATGTCTCTTTTCTTGAGCAACACACTTCAGCCAGTAAAGGACATACCTAAATATTGTAAAGTTATGAAATTTTTAGGGGCTACTGATAATAGTGTGGCGGAGCAGAATATCAATTAACCAAAATAACAATGGTTGACTGGACAAACAAAACAGAAACTGACGCGTTTTGTGGTGAAATGAGACAATTTAAAGATGCCTCAGGAAACAGTCCCTTCTGTAAGCTCTTTAATTGTGCCATGTCTGTCACGATACCACCCCATTCAAATGTTGACGCAGAAAGAGTTTTCAGTGCTATGAATTATATCAAATCTAACCTTAGAAACAGTATGAGACTTGACCTCTTAAATACTATCTTGACAATAACATTTGCCCCGATGAGAATAGGCAGTCTATTCAACTTATCAGCTCCCTGATTGTGTATTCAAAGAATTGGAACAGCTAAAGCATATCAGAGTCATTTTGGATCTGAAGCTTAATTTATCCTGTAGATCTTGTGAGACAGTCTTCAGTAAAGACGGGGGCATGATTCTTTAGGGTAAGTCATATCAATAGCTATGTAATTTGTGACTTTAATTTGAATTTTATTTCTAGATGTTTCCCGTGCAAATCTAAATATTTCCAGATATTTTTTGATCCATTTCTAGATGTTTTCTGTCAAAAAAAAAAGTGGCAACTCTGCTCGAAAACAGGGTTGCCACATTGGCATTTTTGATGCCAGATCCCCCAAATTTGGCATATTTGAAATTGAACAGGCATATTTTCGTATATTTGGTTTTTCCTGGTTTTCTTATCAAGATATGCTCACATTTTCTTTATGGTTCCTCTGTTAGAAACACGCAAATTTATTAAAAGCAATGTAGACCTACAGTTGACATCTTTATTCCGTTTGACTTTGTTGTGATGTCCTGGTACGGACTAACGGAGATTCGCCCCATTTCTTATTGTATTTGTTGTCTTCCTAAACGAATCATGACTTCGATAAACCAAGGCCCTCTGTAATTTATGTTAATCTACTTGAAAAAATGCGGGATATAAAACCAAAACCAATCACTGATACCAAGTGATTCAGACTGTTCAGCAACTACATGAGGACAGAAAACAGAGAGAAGATAGACCTAGTTCTATCTATCTGTGATAGATGTTATTACTTTTACCAACGGCCACGTCATCTCCCCCCCCCCCCCCCCCCCCCCCCCAAAAAAAAGGTCTCTAGCGAAGTTGGTTAAACCTGACTTTCGCGGCGGCCGGGTGACGAACTCCTTGTGGTCCAGGTTCACTCCCGGGGGTAGGCAGAAAAGCCACATTTCTCCCAGATTATCGGTACCTATAATGGAATCAAGGCCGAAGGGTTGCGATATCCATAGTACCGAGCCAAAGGGTTTACAACTCATGGTTTCTGGATACGTTAAAAAAAAAAAAAAACTGTGTCAGTGCACTGTTGTACCAAGAATTAGTAGCATATCAAATCAAAAAAAAAAAAAAAAAAAAATCGTAAAACATGGGATGAAAACTAAGTCAAAAAGCCAGTCACAGCTTATTACAACAATGACTCCTAGACAAAGTAATGATAAAATTAAAGGCAGCAGAGTTGCAACTTGCTGTAGGCATGACCTGCCCTTGTGTGATATGCACAATTGATCATCTAAGTGAAATCATGAGAACGCATGGTCGGGAGAGTACATTGGAGTACATACAGTTGCATAGAACTTGTTCTTGTAATAAAAAATGTTATATTTTGCCTACACTTAAGAATGACCTTATTGATGATTTTCGGAACAAGAAATATGCCATCATTATAGATGAGTTGCATGCCATCTGATGAAATGCTTAAAGTTTTTACACCCGAAAAAGGTTTACGCTGTATCTTCCACTGGTTCCAATGAGGATGACAGTGAAGAATTGAATCTAGAGCTTTTAATGTGAAGTGAGTACAATGTTAAATTTTTTGGCATTTTCTGGTATATTTTGGGAAATGGTTTGGCAGAAAATGAAGTTTTATATCTGGCAACCCTGGTCGAAAGTTGCTACGCGGGTTCCCTTCCAACTGATGTATGAAGTTAGTGCGTCTGCTGTGAACTGTGGCTTTGAGATAGATTTGTGTCCCACAAGTTGTGTCTTTCTAAGAGGGTAAAATAGACTTGTTGGTAATTTCTTTGTTTGCATCTTTTCGTTTTAAACTTGTACATAATCAAACAGAACATTGACTTTAGCACGTATATGGAAAGTCTTATCTGGCAAAATTAATTTCGAAGACCCCAAAAACGAATTTAAAAGTCGCATTATGTGGCGACAATACTGAGACGCAAATGGCGGCATTAGCAGCCATGAATATTTTGTTTTGTTATGTTTAGTACTATGTTTGTCTAAAACAACAATACATTTAAATATAACATCCATTTTAATCATAGTTATGCTTATTTTTTTATAACCTTAATGACAACAAGGCTTTTTTAAAACAACATTTCACGGCTAAACAAATCAAGATCAGTATCTATTTGTGTAGTAGTAGATTGGGCTCTCCTGTCAACTACGGCCGGTAGACAACAGTAGACGGCCGGTTAGTCGGAGTTCTGTCCCTTGGCTACAGTGCAATTACGGAGTGGAAAAGGAGGGAACGAAACAATTGACACAATTACTGTGTGTTGGCGATAGACAGCGTGCACTGCCCTGCTATAACTATAATCATACGGTTTGGGTTAGGGTTAGAGTTAGGGAGTGGGTTTGGGTTAGGGTTAGTGTTGCGGTTAGTGTCGCCGCATGTCGTCTTCGCAGAAACTCAACGTAGCAACCCTAACCCTAAACCTAATCCAAACCCTACCCCTAACCCAAACCCTAACCGTATGATGACAGTAGGGCACTGCACGCTGTCTATCGCCAACACACAGTAATTATGTCACTTGTTTGCTTCCCTCTAATCCACTCCGTAATGCGTCGCAAGAAGCGATAATTGAACGCGGTCGCTAACTTGAGTCGCAGCGCGGATTCTGCCAGGCATTTCGACCTCATTTTGTTTTTTGATTCGTGCCTTCTCCAGTCCGTAATTGCACTGCAGCCAGGGGACAGAACTCCGACTAACCAGCCGTCAACTGTTGTCTACCGGCCGTAGTTTACAGGAGAGCCATAGATTGTTACCCCACCAGGACATCACACAAGCGATAAACACCCAATGACACAATGTACCACCATGTGGATGAGGGTCACCCGTGGAGAGGTCCTGGAAACCGCGTTCAGCCATTAGACCATATTTATTGCCCGGCTATATGCGGCCCCTGGAAAGAGCCAGGGTGGGGCTTCAAATAACGAAAAATTGTATCTCACAAGGAGATGGCTGGATACATAGTGTGCAGTATCTATTATTCCACAATGACTGCAGAGTCCTCAGTCAAAAATCCAAGAACTGGTTCATGGCCATACCTGCCCTGATGGACAATCCTTAGTCCAATAAAGTTTGGCATATGATACCAGATCTAATTTTACGGATTGTTGGTGGTGGCAGTCACGGCAGCTTTCCACTGATTTGAAAACCAGCTGCATACAATATTGTAACTGTAACTCATAGAGCGTGCAGAAAAAAGGGGAAACAGCCATGCTTCGTGCAGAGAGAAGGGGAAACAGCCATGCTTCGTGCAGAGTGGCAAACATGGCTTCAGAGGCTCTGGGTGGCTAGCTTCCATTGTATATTTCCTCCAAGGCATTCTGGTGTACTGAGAAATGAACTGTTGGCAGACTAACTGATTCTGCAGCACTAGGTGGTAAATTGGTGCATGACAAGCTAGATACGGTCAGTGCTTTTTGTAAATGAGTGAACAGTTTGGAGTATAATCAGATCATAACTGTCTGCAGAAAATGGTCCAGTGAAGAAGAACCTGGGGTTTGGTCGTCACTCAACACTCAGAGGAAAGGCAAGATGGACATACAGTTAGACTGTTACTTGTACCATCAGCATTCCAACTCTGCCCTGGCTGCTGCATATCAGGTTAGAGCACTTATGGAAATTTCCCTAGTGCTGTGATGCTGGTTGTCAACACAACTTACTTGAGCAGCCAGCTACTTGGAGTTATGTTTAATTTGGTTGCTGACATCTACATTCACTCTCCTGCCGTCTTTAGAACCTCCAAGAAATAGCATGAATATCCCAACTTCTGTGGATCCCAACTTTCATGACCAGCTTTAGGTTCTCAGTCGCTAGAAGGCATGATAAACTGGCTCATGATGGTTAGCCTTCCATGACACTGAAGTATAAAAGGCAAAGAGTCATTTCAACCATACATTGTATCACAGTTTTTTAATCTCCGTCATTTGAAGTGGCTTTTGGCCTAAGAATTCATGTTGCAGAAGGAGACATAAATTATTGGGATGGTGTTACTGCAGTCATATGATGGAAGGATATCAGTCCAGACGAGAAGAATAACTAATCAGCTTCATGCAGTCACAAAGGACAAATTAATGTTGCGGCTAGAAAGTCATCATTAGCCTATGACATTGGCAGACACAAATTAATGTTGCGGCTAGAAAGTCATCATTAGCCTATGACATTGGCAGACACAAATTAATGTTGCGGCTAGAAAGTCATCATTAGCCTATGACATTGGCAGACACAAATTAATGTTGCGGCTAGAAAGTCATCATCAGCCTATGACATCGGCAGACACAAAATTATTTATCTATAAGTCTAGGTCTCAGTTTTGAGAACTGATGTCTTAGAAGAATACAAAATTTCCACTGGACATATTTCAGATCCAATCCACAAATAAAACAAGAGACCAAGCCAGATAATGCATCCAATTTTATAAGAAAGTGCCGTTGGAACATCGGCCATGCACTCAGAATGGGTAAGACAAGACTCCATCATCAAGCCCTCATATGGACACCAGAAGGGAAAAAGAAAACAGGAAAGACAAAGATATTCTGCATAGAAAAATCATCAGGGAAGGCTCCACCACAGGCCTAATGAAACTCAAGACCTAAAATAAGTTGCAACAAACTGCCAGACATGGAGAGCAATGATCTCTGCCCTATGTGCCACCCTAGGCCCATGAGGAAAGACTAAGTCTGGATCCTTGCAGAAGTATCCATACTTCTGACCAGTAGAATTTCTAGGTCACATATGACTCTTGCAGCTTATGAGCTGTTCAGAAATGTAAAAAATTTGGGTAATTGACAGTGACATGGATTTCACATTCATTTTGTTAACCCTCGCAAAACAGCTATAAGGTTCACATCATCATCATCATCATCATGTGCGTAGGCACTCATGCATCTACACAGATCATGATCCCTGGTTGCCTGGAACAGCTCTCTTGATGATATCCCTCCATGCCCTCGTTTCAGCCCATCCAGCATCATCTGTCTTGGTCTGCCTCTACCCCTTTTTTCACTGATCTTTCAATTGTCACAATCTTCTCCAGTGTCTCTTTTCTCCTTATGTGGCCAAAGTACAGTGTTTGTCTATTTCTTATTGTTGTGTATAGAAATCAATTTTCATTAGCTTCTTTCAAATAATCGTTGTTAGTTACTCTGGTCGTCCAAGGTATTCATAACATTTGTCTCAGAAACCACATCTCTGTTGCTTCCAAATTCTTCTTAATTTGTTCACTGACATCCCAAAATTTGCTGCCATACGGCAGAACAGGTTCTTTGTAACATAAGGTTCACATGCTTTGCTCAGTTCATAATTAATTAATTATTAAGAAGGTAACTGACTTGAAAAACTCATTATGTGACCACTTTAGATTTTATAAGGTAGGCAACATAAGATATTAAGTTTATCCCTTTATTCTTCTTTTGACGTCTCACTAGTAGCAGGTTGTAACCCAGTAGTATAGTTTTCTGTATTTGTCTTGCACTTCTTGGATGGCTTGGGTTCTGGATTTGTAGTTTATCTAATAACCCTACATATGGTTCATATGTTTGGCTCAGCTTTAAAAAAAAAAAAGATTTCATTGATTGACTTCGAAGATTAACTGGCAACCATTGTCAATTGATAATCAGTTTTGACATTTAATAATGCAATGACAGTTCACATCATTGTGAACAAAACTCACATAGGGTTAATGTAATTATCATAATTATGTATTACTATATCAGGAATAATTATCTTTTAAAATTAATTGTTGGCCATTTTGTATACATATAAGTAAGGTCTGATAATTTAATTGTAAATCAGCAGTATTGACCTGTGGATTCCATTCACTGTTCCCCCTCCCGGGACATAGATGGTTCCCATGTGTTTTTTAAAACATTCAGCTACAGTATTTGCTTCGTCTTCACTTGTGGGTTCCAGGGCCTCATTTTGTGAGGGAAACAAGAAAATACCCACTGCTTCCTTAACAAGTATATCATACAAGGTGACTAATTATGGAAGTTTCCTTCAAAGTCTGAGTTAATCTGCCTGAAAGGCAAGGAGGCAACAGTCTGCATGCGGATAAGCCAGATCTTTTAAACGGATGTGCACGCAAAACCCAAGTCCTGGAACAAGACCAAGACCAAAGACCAGAAGTGGAGAAACACCAGACTTTCTGCCGGAGTTTACATCCAATGAATGCGAAGGTGATATTTGCTTCATATTATATTAATGAACAGCCAGTTATGAAAATTAATATTATGTGGCAACATGTTTTTGGACACTAGATAGTATTAATGTCTTTGTCTCTTGGTGGGTTAAGTAACTATTTGGTTGTACCATGTCACTGCCGCTTCTGGCCAACCTGTCTGCTATTTAATTGCCTCTCAAGCCACAGTGACCTGGAGCATTACAAATTATTCTACAGAAGATCCTAGGTGAATCAGCTGTGGCATCAAGTCTACAAACTGTCTTTCTGGGTTAACAGTTGCTTGTAGAACTGTCATATCAGTCAAAAAGACCACTCTACTTTTTTTGCTCTACTGTTGTCCATTCAGGAAAGAACATGCCACAAGAAGTGCACCTGCGTCTGCTCTGTAATTGGAGGAATATGAACCTGTTGGTATAGCTTGGTTGATTTGTAAACCATTTGGGAATTCTATGCATATTCCTTCTCCTCCTATGTCTCTTACTGCTCTCTTGGCTGAACCATCAGTATACACTCTAATCCAGCTCTAGTGTGGATAAAGTCTATTGATCTGACTTCATATCAATGCTGCTCATTAATATAGAAGTATGTGATCATGTATTCTCTATATATATACACTCTAGACTACAGAGATTTGCTTGTTCTGGAGCCAGAATGTGGAAGTATGCGTTCTTGTATTCTCTCTGTAGACACTAAACCACAGAGATTTGCTTGTTCTGGAGCCAGAATGTGGAAGTATGCTTTCTTGTATTCTCTCTGTACACACTTAACCACAGAGATTTGCTTGTTCTGGAGCCAGAATGTGAAAGTGTGCGTTCTTGTATTCTCTCTGTAGACATTTAACCACAGAGATTTGCTTGTTGTGGAGCCAGAATGTGGAAGTATATGATCATATATTCTCTCTGTAGACACTTAACCACAGAGATTTGCTTGTTCTGGAGCCAGAATGTGTAAGTGTGCGTTCTTGTATTTTCTCTGTAGACATTTAACCACAGAGATTTGCTTGTTGTGGAGCCAGAATGTGGAAGTATATGATCATATATTCTCTCTGTAGACACTTAACCACAGAGATTTGCTTGTTCTGGAGCCAGAATGTGGAAGTATGCATTCATGTATTCTCTCTGTAGACACTTAACCACAGAGATTTGCTTTTTCTAAGGCTAGAGTAGAAATATGTGATCTTGTATTCTGTGTGTTTACACCCTAAATTATGTGTTCTCTGGTGTCAGTCATTTGTCCCCATATATGCTCACTTGATGCACATGGTTCTGTTGTTTTGTAGTGGCAGAGATTCTTTCTAAGTTTCTTACTACAAGACTCACATTCCCTTAATTCCCCCAGTTGCTTCATTATTGTTCTAAATAATATTGCCTTAACTCTTTGAGTCCCAAGAAACACATCATACATTCATAGGTTCCTACCTAGAAGCCCTGTGAACGCATGATGCGCCGATTTATTACTTTCTTTACTATCCCCTGGGCCTGTGATGCTAAACCCCCTGGGACTCAAAGAGTTCACTGTCTGTATTTACCACTTTTAAGCATGGCGAAGGGGCTTGGGAAGTCTTGTTTGTGAGCATGTAGGGCCACATGGCTAGTGCATTCACCACAGTCTGTGCAGGTTAGGATGTTATTTTCTTCCCTCAGCAGAAAAAAAATTCACCCCCTTAACAAAGATGTCTTATTCTTCTTCTTCACCTTCCCCGGGCGTGTAAACCCCGCCAGAAAGTTCTAATTGCTCGTTCAACTCTGGACTTTAGTCTCACTTCAAAACCTGAGTGTTGCGTGCTCACAATCTGACTTGTGTGTGTGCAGATTGTTAGTTCTTTGCCTTTCACTCAGGTGCACTCCAACTTTGAAGAAGCCATCAATTAGTCGACTCTTACAACATTTTTGTTGTCACTCTCAGCCATTAGCAGATGGAAAGGATACAGAACGAGGCTATGCGCATTATACTTGGGTGTACATGAGATACAGCATGCAAAGCTATGCACTACCTTTTCAATTTTCCAACCATAGAAGACAGAATACAAATTTTCGAGCTCGTGCCTACCTCACAGTCAAGGCGGACACACAACATAGTCAAATCAAGAAGATAAAGGGCAGCAGGTTAAAAAAAGGCAAATCGTGGATGGGTCAAGCCAAGGACATTATTTTACAGGTATGTTCACTTGAAGACATAGAGTGGGTGCAAGTGCCATCAGAGTGCTGTACATTTTTTTCTGCTTGCATCCAACTAGACAGCAAATGCAGACAACAGAGTCTGGCTGCCGTGGAAGCAGAAGTTTAAGCCTTGATTTTCGAGAACACTCTAGAGGGGGATGCTGTCATTTACACAGATGGTTCTGTAATCTGCCACGTTAGAAGCTCGTGGGCTTTCAGCATGGCTAGAGACACAGACTTTCACTGGGGCATGCTTTCTCAGTGACTCGACGAGTATGCTCAGGAAGATAGAGAAGGGCTGGGTCCGAAGGCAGTGGTTGGTGGCTCTACAAAATTCACAGATGACAAGGATTAGTTTCATTTTCAGCAGCAAACAAAGAATTCCAATTCTGATGGCACCAGTAATTGTCTGACTGTATATCTGCCTCACCCTTCTATTGAGTGTTGAGCGTCGGCCAGATCCTCTGGTGACTCCTCGCAGGCCATTCTCCTCCGCACTGTTCACTCGCTCCCAGAAGGCCCTCACAATGTCTTGCTTGTCATACATCAATTCCCCACCAAGTGGTGTAGAACCGGCAAGTCTATGTGCTTGCTTATTTTCTAACACACCAGCGTAACCTGAAGAGAATATCCAAAGGATACTAACTACCTAGGACCTCTGAAGTGACGCCTACCACTTTGCATGGAGCATACCTGTCTCCATCTTTCTCAACATGTCAGTGACAATCACGGCATGTGTGTACAGCTGATTCTTAAGCCAGCGGAAGGCAGCAGTGACTGCCTCCACCTCCATTCTCAAACTAGACTTTGTGCCGGCAACATCCATTTGCCTTTGCTACAAACTGCCATACACCTTGTCTGCCCCTCAACACAGAGTCATCTGTATCTCTGTCACTGCTCAGTCATGGACCAATTTGATATGATAGAATATTGATTGCAAGTAGTGGTTATCAATGTTAATTATTACCAGAGTACTGTTTTTTGAGCTCACTGATTGTTTCTTGAATTCAAGTGATTGTTTTTGTCATGTGGAATCATTTTATTTGGTTTCTCTAGTTGAATATTGTCGTTGTTATGTTTCTTTATGAAGACTTTGGTTGAAATGTTTGTTATAATCAGGTCTGCTGTCTTGAAAAAGAAAATACCACATGTGCAATTTAAGCTGGCCTCCACCATTCTCGCCATTTCTTTCCTCTTTCAGCATGAAACGAGTGACCATGACCGTCACTGACATTGCCTAGTGGTCGGCAGAGTATAACAGACTGTTGTTTGCGGAATTTGCTCACACAAGAGCAAGTTTCACCACATAACATAGCCAGACACAGACTAAAGGTTGCAAGCTGACATGTGGATTAAAATTTTATTCCTTCCTTCCCTGGGCCTGAATACCTTGATGACAAAGATTGGCGGCAGACGTTGGTACGATAGAATTGATGAAACTGTGCTCCTTGGAGCTTTGCCTATAAAGTCAGTTACACGTAATGTATGCATCTTTTTTCTACATACTCATACACTTGAGTTATATTTTGTGAATTTGTAGTCTAATCATACATTTATTTTATTATTTTTACCTACATTTTGTGTATTGCAGCAGGTACAAATGACCTCCAAGGTTTATTCACTTGTTGAGATGTATACTTGCTACACTCCTAATAAATGTGAACTGTACCTTTTCTGATAAATGTGAACTGTTTACTCATTAAAAGATGTGAAATATAGACTCTCTGACAAGTGTGAACTGTACAATCCCTGATAAATGTTTAACTGTACACTCCCTGGTAAATGAACTGTAGACTCCCTGATAAATGTTGACTGTACACAGTCTGATAAATGTGAACTGTACACTTCCTGATAAGTGTGAACTGTACACTTCCCGATAAATGTGAATTTTATACTCCCTGATAAATGTGAATTTCATACTCCCATATAAATGTGCATTTTATACTTCCTGATAAGTGTGAACTGTGGACTCCCTGATAAATGTTGACTGTACACTCCCTGATAAATGTAAACTATACTTCTTCTTTTGTAAATATCTGCTTATGCCGCTAGGTGTCACAGTTCATCAGATGATCGGCAGCTGAGCCAAGGCACGCTCAGTGCTTGATATGCCATGATGTTATTATACAGTCTCAGGGCGTCAGTGACCCCTTCCATCCATCTTCTTCCCGGTCTTCCCCTGCCTCTTGGTGTTTTGATTATCAGGTTGTACGCACTTTCTGCTGGCATCGTTGGTATCATTCATTAAATGACCAAAACATTTCATTCTTTGTTTCTCAATAAATTTGACGGTGGGTGTTGTTCCAACAGTTTTTGTGATCACGTTGTTTCTCACTCAATCTCTTCTGGTTTTATTCACAGCCATTCTCAAACATCTTGTCTCACAGGTGGTTAGTTTTCTGTCATGTTCTTTCATCCATGTCCAAATCTGACAGATGTAACCTAAAGTCAGTATAAATATTGTATTTATAATCTGTCTTTTGTCTCTTTTAAAATAGGGAATTTTAAAAATTGGAGCAAGTTGGTACGTGACATTGTTGGATTCTCGTTTCTGTCTGACTGTCTATTTTACCATTGCATGTAAAGATGCTTCCCAATCATTTAAATTCTTGTACTTGTTTCAGACTTTGATCATTGATATTTATGTTGAAGGTTTGTTGCTCTCTACTTATTCTTATGACTTCAGGGTGTGTGTTTTTTTCCAAATTGATCTTCATGTGATGTTTAAGGCAACTGTCATTTAGTTGGTTTATGTGGCCCTGCAGCTGTTTACTTTCACTATGGAATATGCACTGATCATCAACAAAGAGCAGCTCAAAGAAGTCCTCCTGTTTATCGACATCTGGTGGTGTTACATCTATTTTATTAATATGGTCCATGAATATAATAAAAAGTAAAGGTGAAAGAACGCACGCTTACCTTACTTCTGATCTTACTGGGAACCAGTTTATGAGGCCAGCTCTTGTTCTGATGTTGCTTTCACTTTCTCTGTAAATAGGTCTTACACAATCTAGCATTGTTCCATTTTGCCATAGTTTTATACTCCCTGATTAATGTGATATGTACACTCCCTGATAAATGTGAACTGTACACTCCCTGATAAGTGTTGAATGTACACTCCCTGATAAATGTGAACTGTAAACTCACTGATAACTGTGAATTGTACACACCTGATAAATGTGAACTGTACTCACCCTGATAAATGTGAACTGTAAACTCTGATAAATGTGAACTGTACACGCCCTGATAAATATGAACTGTACACGCCCTGATAAATGTGAATTGTACACGCCCTGATAAATGTGAACTGTACACGCCCTGGTAAATGTGAACTGTACTCACCCTGATAAATGTGAACTGTAAACTCTGATAAATGTGAACTGTACACGCCCTGATAAATATGAACTGTACACACCCTGATAAATGTGAATTGTACACGCCCTGATAAATATGAACTGTACACCCTCTGATAAATGTGAACTGTACACGCTCTGATAAATGTGAATTGTACACGCCCTGATAAATGTGAACTGTACACGCCCTGATAAATGTGAACTGTACACGCCCTGATAAATGTGAACTGGACACTCCCTGATAAATGTGAATTGTGCACATGCTGTATCTGTCCCAGTCAATAGATTGATGCACTGTTCACATTTAGAGTTGATATGGGCTTTAAACCATGTCCAGACAAAAGTGTTACATTATTATCCTGTTGGCACACAACACGGTCCTTGGCATTTTTATTTCACCAACTACCTCAGTACCTGTATCATTCATGTTCCACATGCTTGTATCTTTATATCGTAGAGGCTGGCCTCGGCATCTTATACTCATCTGTAATTCACTGCATGGGATGTCTTTAGGGACTCTGCCATCCTCCATTCTCCACATGTGATTCAGTCTCCCGAGCCTTTGGAAACTGAGCATCAACAGAATTTTTGTATTCCTGCTCTTTCCAATACCTCATTGTTTGTGATCTTGCTTTGTCACTTAATGCCAAGAATTCTTAGACATCAAATGTGAAAGCTCCCATTGAAGCAGACAGGCTATGGCTGATCACTGGCTAGAGGTTAAACATATGAGAGCAAGAGATAAATGCTACCATCAATTCACAGATTATAAAAAGCAAGAAAGGCTGTCCTGTATATTATCCACATCAAAGGCTAGCATGATGAGCAGAATATTTTAAAGAGCTACTCAACCCTGACAACCAGGTAGATAACATCAGTTTTGTACCTCAAAGCAGTGACTGACATAACCAAACTTGTCAACATCAGAAGTAAAAGCTGTTGTACAGAAGAGCCCTAAAAACAAAGCGCTAGGATTAGATGTAACAACTACAGAAGCTATTCAAGCATGTAGTCAAACTGACATCAAATGGCTAACACGAATTCTCAATGCAGCGTAGAAAGAAAGGAAAGTTCCACTTGACTGGCAGCAGGTATTGATAGTACCAATTTGGAAAAAGATGGGTAATATAAGAGACTGTGCATCAAACAGAGGTATATCACACTTGAGCCACATAAGAAAAATGTATGCAAAGTATTAGGACAGAGAGTTAGACCTATAGGAGAGCAGCATTTAAGTACATCACAACTTTGTTTCAGGGAAGGAAATGGCTGCACAGATGCACTATTTACACTAAGACAAGAAAACCATTGATTATGACGATGAACTGAATGTTGTGTTTGTAGGTCAAGAAAAAGCTTTTGATAAAGTCGGCAGAAACAGACTATGGGATATTCTTGAGGAATATGGGATACATCTGCTGAACGTAAACTTTGCCTAGAAAAACCACAACAGCTAAAAAAAATGCTGGGGTTGATTCTGTAGCATCCTGTAAAGGATAGGCAACTAACTTGTGGGATACAAGGATAATTGCTAGATAACACCATGACCAGGTAACACACTTTCTAAAGTGCAGTGAGAACACAAAAAGGCTTTTCTGCTATGTTTACAGTCAGTACAGGGGTGAAGCAGGGATGTGTGCTCTCTCCTGTCTTATTTACTCTAAAATCAGTCACTGAGATGACTGAGTGCTGATATAGTGTAAACAGCGTTATCTGCTCCATGTCCATTGCTGCCATGATCTTTAGTGCATTAAGACCTTTTTGGGCCCTTATCACAACGTCCTGTGTGTATCTGATGCTTGACATCCCCTAATGGGGCATAGATCCCTGACACCCACCCCCACCTCTTCTTGTGTACATGATTGGTTTGAGCAGCAGCCACAGTTTTTAATGAGCAAGCAAAACCCTACTAGTTGCTTCATGTGACATGCTTGGTAGGTTACATAGTTTTTTGTTTTCTTCCCTTGTGAAGCTTCTAATAAATTTGGTGCTCAACTTGATAGGCTCTCCTGATTGATTCTATGTCACCCTGAAATATAGAGATACATTTCTTCTTCTTCTTCCTAACATTCAGCAGCTGTGAACTCTTGCTATGAACTTCTGGTTGTTCGTCCACTTCTGGACTTGGATCCTGTTCCAGAACTTTAGTTTTGGGTGCACATTTTTTTTAACGGATATGGCTTATTGTTATGCAGTCTATTGGTTACTCGCTACTAAGGCAGATACACTCCGACTTAGAAGGGGAAACCCCTAATTAACTGCCTTCTGTGACATACTTGGTAATTTAGGAGGCTGTGAGTCTGTTATTTTTCCTCCAGAATGGGTCCCCAGAACCCACACAGGTATAGATAACAAATACAATATTTGCGGGGTTTTTTAGCAAACAATTACCTATATACATAGACAGAATATCAAAAGAGGCCATCTTTAAAATAGTAAACCCAGAAAATTAGGAAGTTCACTTTCCAGAGGAAGAATTAGATTCACACACAATAAACGAGCTACTATTTGCAGATGATCAGTGCCTGTTCTTCAGTGAGTAGAGCAGACTGCAAGACCATTTGAACAGGCTAAGTTCAACATGCTGAAGATATAACATAACAAAAAAATACTACTAAAACTGAAGAAATGCAAGTCAGCAGAATTCCTACTCTGCTACATATCGGATTGAATGGTACTGGTCTGAAGCAAGTTACAGAATTTAAATATCTAGGAAGTCTAGTTCCGTAGGATGGGAGAATAGATCTAGAAGTACAAAGAAGATGCCAATAAGCGAGTGCACTTATATATAAATTAACACCATTACTAAGACTTCCAGATATAAGTATGAGTGCCAAGAAATAGATCATAAACAGCATATTCATACAACACTGTGCTACAGTGCCAGACTTGGACGTTATTAAAGGCTTCTTTTTAAAGTCCATGCTGTGTGAGGTTGGTAATCATGTCTATCCACAACCTTCTATCCCGTGTACTTTCAGTCAACTCTGACATAGATGATCCTCCATGCCATAATGTCAGATTGTCCAGCATCTGTTCTCTCGGTCTCCCTCTGCCTCTCCTACCCTCCAACTTTCCTTCTGTCACCATGTACTCCAGTTTTCTTCTAATGAAATAATCAAAGAATCTAGATTGTCTTTCTGATGTGGACAACTGTTTTCTCTTCATGAGTCAGTTCCTTTCAAGATGTCTTCATTACTCTTTTTTTTTCTGTCCAGGGTATGCTCACCATTCATCTATAAAACCACATCTCTCCAGCTTTCACATAAGTTTTCACTAATTTACTAGCTGCCCATGATTCACTTCTGTATATCAATGTAGGATTTATATAGCTTTTAAGAATTCTGTCTCGTCTCAATCGACCAAAAAAATATTGCATAAAATATTGTTTATTTTGTAAACTGCTGTCCTTGCTTGAACTATTCCACATTCAACTTCCTTAACACATCTTCCATCAGATGTTATCAGGGTACCCAAGTACCTAAACTTATCAAAGGCTAACCTACATAAAATCAACACATGTGAAATTAGATGCTTTAGAAAAACTGCCAACTTAACCATCCAAGACAGCATTAGAAATGATATTATCAGACAGACTTGAAACAACACCATTTAGCAAATTTATTGAGAAACAAGATCAGACGGTTTGGTCATCTAGTAAGAATGCAGCTACACATAAAATGATCTGAGGTGAAAGCAAGAGGTCGCCCTAGGAGAAGATGCATCTACATCAATTGAAAGGGACTTATCACCTGCAACTGCTATAATCCTCTATGGTGAATTAAAGATGGGTAAACGATATCAAGGCTGACCTATGCTACAATATAAATATGTATGCAAGAGGGACATGAATGATACAGGTACTGAGGTGGATTCAGAACAAAATGCCATGTACTGTTTTGTGTGAAGGGGGTACATCAGGAAGAGAATCAGAGTAAAGGTAACAAAATGATTGCAGACATGATGAGAGCTGAGCATCTGAGAAGAAACACACTAAGCACAAATGTTGACAACAAATTTCCTGAAGTCCCATACTGTAATTGTAGACGACTTTTCTTAACGCAAGCGGGTCTTGATAGTCACACTCGCCATTGCAATGGGATCTGAGTCTCATGCCTCCTCATTGCGCAGTATAATACTGTCGTATGGAAAGGTGCCAGAATAGCTCAAGATATCCAGTCATTCTGTATTTCATTCACTGTTACCCTTTCATCCATTCATTGCTATATTTTGCTGTTACCCTGTCATTCAGTCATTGCTATATTTCACTGTTACCCTGTCATCCATTCATTGCTATATTTCACGGTTACCCTGTTATCCATTCATTGTTATATTTCACTGTTACCCTGTCATCCAGTCATTGCTATATTTCACTGTTACCCTGTTATCCATTCATTGCTATATTTCACTGTTATCCAGTTCTTGCTATGTTTCATTGTTACCCTGTCATCCAGTCATTGCTATATTTCACTGTTACCCTGTTATCCATTCATTGCTATATTTCACTGTTATCTATTTATTGCTATATTACATTGTTACCCTGTCATCCAGTCATTGCTATATTTCACTGTTACCCTGTCATCCAGTCATTGCTATATTTCACTGTTACCCAGTCATTGCTATATTACATTGTTACCCTGTCATCCAGTTATTGCTATGTTTCACTGTTACCCTGTCATCCAGTTATTGCTATATTTCAAAGTTACCCTGTCTCTCAGTCATTGCTATATTTCACTGTTGCCCAGTCATTGCTATATTACATTGTTACCCTGTCATCCAGTCATTGCTATATTTCACCGTAACAGTGTTATTCCATTGTTTCTGTATTTCAGTTAATTGAAAAAGAAAATGTCAGAGCCATGATTTCTGTCACAGAGGACTTTGAACTGAAGCACATGGTGTATTCCTCTGAGGTGAGCTATGTTTTACAGATTTGATTGGGGCTGTGTTTAAACTTTTGTACAGATTTGATGGGGTTGTGTTTAAACTTTTGTACAGGTTTGATTGAGGCTGTGTTTAAACTTTTGTACAGGTTTGATTAGGACTGTGTTTAAACTTTTGTACAGATTTGATTGGGGCTGTGTTTAAACTTTTGTACAGGTTTGATTGGGGCTGTGTTTAAACTTTTGTACAGATTTGATTGGGGCTGTGTTTAAACTTTTGTACAAATGTGATGGGGGCTGTGTTGAATTTTTTGTACAGATTTGATGGGGCTGTGTTTACACTTTTGTACAGATTGGATAGGGGCTGTGTTGAAACTTTTGTACAAATGTGATGGGAGCTGTGTTGAAATTTTTGTACAGATTTGATGTGGGCTGTGTTTAAACTTTTGTACAGATTTGATGGGGGCTGTGTTGAAATTTTTGTACAGATCAGAGGTGAGCTGTGTTTAAACTTTTGTACAGATTTGATGGGGGCTGTGTTGAAACTTTTGTACAAATTTGATTGGGGCTGTGTTTAAACTGTTGTGCAGATTTGATTAGGGCTGTGTTTAAACTTTTGTACAGGTTTGATTGAGGCTGTGTTTAAACTTTTGTACAGGTTTGATTGGGGCGGTGTTTAAACTTTTGTACAGATTTGATGGTGGCTGTGTTGAAACTTTTGTACAAATGTGATGAGGGCTGTGTTGGAATTTTTGTACATATTTTATGGGAGCTGTGTTTAAACTTTTGTACAGATCTGAGGTAAGCTGTGTTTAAACTTTTGTACAGATTTGATGGGGGCTGTTTTGAAACTTTTGTAAAAATTTGATGTGGGCTGTGTTGAAATTTTTGTAAAAATTTTATGGGGGCTGTATTTAAACTTTTGTACAGATCTGGGGTAAGCTGTGTTTAAACTTTTGTACAGATTTGATGGTGGCTGTGTTGAAACTTTTGAACAGATTTGATGGGGACTGTGTTTAAACTTTTGTACAGATCTGAGGTGAGCTGTGTTGAAACATTTGTACAGATTTGATGGTGGCTGTGTTGAAACTTTTCAACAGATTTGATGGGGACTGTGTTTAAACTTTTGTACAGATCTGGGGTGAGCTGTTTTAGAAACGTTTGTACAAGTATTAGTTTTTCTCCTTTTTCGGAAGTACTAATCATACAAGAGCTGCGTGGTCTCGAGGCGTGCCGTCTCCTTCTAGTGCTTGAGGCCCCAGTGAAGGCTGGGAGTTTTCATGTTGACTTGAGTAATTTTCCCTGATCTCTGGGTAGTAAGATCGGACACCCGTATGTATTGTAGTGCGCGTAAAAAATCCCTTCTCAGTTGGAAATAAAAAAGAGTAGCCTAGTGTCACTGCCCAGGCAAAATTTTGAGTTTAAAATCTACCCTAAGTATTTCAGGATCCTCGCTGGTGCTACAGAGTTTGTACACTGCACTGAGATTCTTCAGACTCAGGCTTGAGTTAGAAGTAGAATGGAGCTCTTATGAGTTACTGCCAATGTGCCATAATGTTGATCTGTTGTTTAAACATAAACCAAAACTAATCATAAGCTGTGTATGGACTTTGAAAAGCATGGAAATAATTTTCAGAATAATTACATACTTTTAAACAGCTGGTCCAGAAAAAGTTTGCTGTCAGTAAAAACAAAATCTGGTGCTAGATTTGTCAGTGCTTGAATCAAATCAAGAAATGATTAAGAGATACACTATAACTGTTCAAAATAAATACAGTGTTATTAAAAAGATAAGCAGCATAGACAAACTATGGCAAATGCTAAAAGAGTCATTACACAGACATCAAAAGAAATATTACCAGAATTAAAGAAGACAGCGTTTAAGAAATGGAAATTTTACATCTGATGGAAATTAGAAGAAAAAATAAACACAATCGAGATGAATATGAGAGAATACATAGAGAGATTGTACGTAAATGTAATGCAGCAAAAGAAGCTTGACTAAATAAATTAGTGCAAAGAAATGGAAGAACAAAGAGAGAACACACAAGACATGAATAAAAGACTACAGTAACTATCAGGTTTTAGAAAATTTGCAGCGAGTAGTTGCTTGAAAAGAAAAGAAAAGGTAAAATGTTAATGGACAAAGAGAAGAAAATTGACAGATGGACACGTATATAATTGAGCTATACGATGATAATAGCAGACCAGACATAGGGTCATTAGCACTGGGAAGGAGACTGACAAGACTGAGAGCGGAAGTAGAAGATGCTATAAACCACATTAAGAAATGTAAATCTCCAGGGCCATCATGATTGAAGAATTAAAAGCTGCTGGTGAACTGGGTTCAGAAGTTTTGACAAAATTGTTCAGTGATATTTATAACAGTGGATACATACCTGAGGACCTGAAAGTCTCTTCATACCTTTACCAAAGAACACCTGGTGCAATGGAATGTGGAAAACATCAAATAATTAGTTTAATGAGTCATGTAACTAAAATGTTGATGAGAGTTATCATGTGAAAAATGAGGTGCAAAATTAAACTAGAAATTGGAGAGAAGTGTGGTTTCATTGAAGGTAACGGCATAAACAATGCCGTATTTATCTTGAGACCACTTTCAGAATGAATGATTGAAATGAATAAAGATCTGTATTTGTGCTTTGTTGATTAAACTAAGGCATTCAATAAAGTGAAACATGAAGAAATTATAACAATTTAGGAAACCTTAAACGGTAATGGTTAAGATCTGAGAATGATAAATAAAAACATACACCGGCAACAAGAAGCAGCCACAAAGATTGACAACCAAGTTAGAACTTTTCAAAACATTAAGAAATGCGTTAGACAGGGATATGTACTATCACCCAATTTATTTAGTTTGTACAGTGAAATGATAATTGGATCCATACATGGTGTGCCAGGAATATTGGTTGGTCGGCATATTGTTAACAACCAACAGAAAGTCAAAATAAGGGTCTTAGTTTGAACAGCGGAAAAACAGAAATAATGATAATTATAAAGAAAACTGACCCTCTGAAATGACCCAACATCAAAGTAAATGGGTCAAGTCTCAAGCAAGTTGATATGTTTAAGTACTTGATTACCCTGATAGCATCAGATGGAAGATGTATTAAAGAAGTTAAATGTAGAATAGTCTCAAGCAAGTTGATATGTTGAAGTACTTGATTACCCTGATAGCATCAGATGGAAGATGTATTAAAGAAGTTAAATGTAGAATAGCTCAAGCAAGTTGATATGTTGAAGTACTTGATTACCTTGATAGCATCAGATGGAAGATGTATTAAAGAAGTTAAATGTAGAATAGCTCAAGCAAGTTGATATGTTGAAGTACTTGATTACCTTGATAGCATCAGATGGAAGATGTATTAAAGAAGTTAAATGTAGAATAGCTCAAGCAAGTTGATATGTTGAAGTACTTGATTACCTTGATAGCATCAGATGGAAGATGTATTAAAGAAGTTAAATGTAGAATAGCTCAAGCAAGTTGATATGTTGAAGTACTTGATTACCTTGATAGCATCAGATGGAAGATGTATTAAAGAAGTTAAATGTAGAATAGCTCAAGCAAGTTGATATGTTGAAGTACTTGATTACCTTGATAGCATCAGATGGAAGATGTATTAAAGAAGTTAAATGTAGAATAGTCTCAAGCAAGTTGATATGTTGAAGTACTTGATTACCCTGATAGCATCAGATGGAAGATGTATTAAAGAAGTTAAATGTAGAATAGCTCAAGCAAGTTGATATGTTGAAGTACTTGATTACCTTGATAGCATCAGATGGAAGATGTATTAAAGAAGTTAAATGTAGAATAGCTCAAGCAAGTTGATATGTTTAAGTACTTTGATACCCTGCTAGCATCAGATGGAAGATGTATTAAAGAAGTTAAATGTAGAATAGCTCAAGCAGAGGCAGCATTTTACCAAATGAAGACTATTTTGTGCATAATATCTTTGTCAGTTGAGAGAGAAAGAGAATTCTTAAAAGCTATGTAAATCCTATCTTGATGTATGGAAATAAATCATAGACAGTTGGCATATTAGTGAAAAATTATTTGGAAGCTGTGGAGATGTAGTTTTATAGATAAATGATGAGAATACCCTGGACAGATAAAAAGAGTAATGAAGATGTCTTGAAAGAAACTGATTCACGAAGAGAATTGATAACCCACATCATAAAGAGATATCTGCATTCTTTGGTCATGTGTTGAGAAGGAGAAAACTGGAGTGCGTTGCGACAGAAGGAAAGTTGGAGGGAAAGAGAGGCAGATGGAGACTGAGAAAACACATGCTGGACAGTCTAACACATTGGCATGGAGGATCATCTGTGTCAGAGTTGATTGAAAGTAAACAAGATAGAAGGTTGTGGATAGACATTACTACCAGTGCCACATGACGTGGACTTTTAGAAGAAGAAGTAGAAGAATCGCATGCATACAGATGACTGGGTGGTTTATTGGTCCACCAATGGGCGACTTGGTCACCAGTCAGGAAGATGGTTGGGTCTGGGTATCACATCAACACCAGGAGTCTTTTTTAGGGCTACTTGGTGGCAAGCAGTTTTTAGCCATTAATTTGGAGCAAATAAACAGTGAAAATTATAACCAAAAACCTACTTCCCAAGGTGCTGGTTGAACGTGACATGATTGATTTTCTTCAAACAAGTTTGAATAAGGATAAAGCCTGACTCCCTGTTTCTTCTATGAATGTTTAAAGACAGAAGAGAATGAGAGGAAGTCTGAGATTGGTCAGTTGATTGAGATAAGTGATTGATTTGAAGACATGACAGAATGAAGGGACGTCTGGGATTGGTCAGTTGGCTGAGATACATGATTGATTAAAAGACAGGATGGTATGAGAGGAAGTTTAGGATTGGTCAGTTGAAAAAGATATGTGATTTAAATACAGGATGGTATGAGAGGAAGTCTGGGATTGGTCAGTTGAATGAGATATAAAATTGATTTAAAGACAGGACAGTATGAGAGCAAGTCTGGGATTGGTCAGTTGGATGAGATATGTTTAAGGTGGTAGTCAAAGAAGATGTGGAATGACAGCATCAGGAAATGGGCAGGACTAAGTTATCATACACTTATTCATCAAGTGGAAGACAGAGAAAGATGGCAGGTTTTATGTGCTAGTGCTTCCATCGAAATATCTCCACGGCCCTAATGGATCAAGGGTTGTGTTATGAGATAAAATTGATTTAAAGACAGGATAGAATGAAGTCTGTGATATTACATTGATTTCTTGACCACTGATATTAATGTATTCTTGAACTGAACAACTGCCCAGGAATTGAAGTCTTTGGGCGTTGACCGTCTCCAACTAAGGACGACCGACTACATTGGGACTCCAACACAAGAGCAAATACTTCAAGCCATGCACTTCATCCGGTCACACCAGAGAATGAATCACTGTGTGTATATTCACTGCAAGGCTGGCAGGACCCGCAGTGCAACCGTGGCTGCTTGTTACGTGATGCAGGTGGGTGCCGTCTGATCCATGTCATATAGGTGCATACAGTGGATGTGGTCTTTTACACATTGTTACGTGATGCAGATGGGTGTGGTCTCATACAGGTGGGTGCCGTCTGATCCATGTCTGTGTGGTTTCATACAAATGGGCGCCGTCTCATCCATGTAGGTGGGGTCTAATACAATAGGGCGCCGTCTCATCCATGTAGGTGGGGTCTCATACAGGTGGGTTCCATCTCATCAGTGTAGGTGTGGTCTCATACAGGTGGGTGCCATCTCATCCATGTAGGTGTGGTCTCATACAGATGGGTGCCATCTCATCCATGTAGGTGGGGTCTCATACAGGTGGGTGCCATCTCATCAGTGTAGGTGTGGTTTCATACAGGTGGGTGCCGTCTCATCCATGTAGGTGGGGTCTCATACAGGTGGGTGCCATCTCATCAATGTAGGTGGGGTCTCATACAGGTGGGTGCCATCTCATCCATGTAGGTGTGGTCTCATACAGATGGGTGCCATCTCATCCATGTAGGTGGGGTCTCATACAGGTGCCATCTCATCCATGTAGGTGTGGTCTCCATACAGGGGTCTCTCATCCATGTAGGTGGGGTCTCATACAGGTGGGTGCCATCTCATCCATGTAGGTGGGGTCTCATACAGATGGGTGCCATCTCATCCATGTAGGTGGGGTCTCATACAGGTGGGTGCCATCTCATCAATGTAGGTGTGGTCTCATACAGATAGATGCCGTCTCATCCATGTAGGTGGGGTCTCATACAGGTAGGTGCCATCTCATCAATGTAGATGGGGTCTCATACAGGTGGGTGCCATCTCATCAATGTAGGTGTGGTCTCATACAGGTGGGTGCCATCTCATCAATGTAGGTGTGGTCTCATACAGGTGGGTGCCATCTCACGCATGTAGGTGTGGTTTCATACAAGTTGGTGTGTTCTCATCAAGGTGGATGTGGTCTCACAGAGGTGGATGTGGTCTCATACAGAAGGGTGGGGTCTCATCTAGGTGGGTGTTGCCTCATCCAGGTGGGTGTTTTCTCATACATATACATATACAATAAAGACTTGTATGCTGCACATATGATGCTGTAGTGTTTGTGCATATTTTGTGATTTGACTAGCATATGTGCTGTGCCCGGTGTTATCAAGATTACTGTTGCAGAATTTATATGTTTATTTCTCTACTTACTTGGTTTGACCATTTCTGTAATATTTATTTTACAGCACAACCAGTGGACACCGGAAAAAGCTGTAGAATTCATTAAATCAAAACGACCCCATATTTGGCTATATGAAAAACAACTAGCTTCTATAACTTCTTTTTATGAGAGCTACCAGAAAACTCGCTAGTCGTCTGTTCCCTGTGGTCGTTAGGAAACTACAGCCAGAAGATAGGCCTACCTAATGTTTGTAGACAGTTGAACAGTTCAGTTAGTAAAGGTCAGCTTAGCGAAATCACAGTTACAATAAATAAAGAACATTGTGGTGACAGACCTTCATCAGCAAACAGTAACAAGGAACACAACACAAAGGAGGGAACACCACATATTTCATTTAATTTTGCGTGCTTGTTTTGGTTCTGTATGTTTTAATATTATGATATAGTTGTTCTTATTTGGTATGATTCCTGGGACTTCCCCAACTATAATAGAGTAGTCATGACAGCTTTTATGTTTCTCTAGTGTGAAAGCTTTATGCATCATTATGTTTGTTTTCATATACGCATGTTGTGACAACATTTTGTTTTTGAACATGATTAAAATATTTTTAGTAAATAATGTTGCTTGGTTCTCTTAACATTTATTATTCGGCAGATGGTTTGGAAATCTTTTGAGCTTCTCAAACTAAGCCAGGGTTCTGAAAACTGTATGCTCCATTTGATTATTGATTTATTTTCTAATATGAATTTTTGTCCTGTGGTGAGAAAAAAAGATGGTTGCTGTGATTCAGATTTAACTGAGCTACTGTTATTTATGAAATAAGCGAGTGATAGAAAACTTATCACTAACATCAGAAAGAAACAGTCATTATTTTTTGGTCATGTTATGAGAAGGGGGAAACTGGAACATGTTGTGAGCACTGGAAAGAGAAACAGAAGAAGACAGCACAAGAAGATTCAAGACAGCTTTTTGTTATGGCGTGAAGAGGTGTCAACATATGAACTGATACATGGAGATCATAGATTCTGTATAGGCATTATCGCCCACGGCAGTCGGCAAGGCATTTGATGACTGTTATGTTATTACAATCGACGTCTTTGCACATTAGGCATTCCTCTGTGTGTTCAGTCCTCCAGTGCACCTCAAATAATTGCTGCCATGAGAATTTGGTTGTAGTAACCCCTATCGTGACCTCAGAGAGCTGCTTTACCAAGCTTAACTTCCAGGTCACGCAATATTTTAACATCAAATTCAAAATTATCCCCCAACCTAATCCGTACAGCATTGATACCAGCTTTGGCCACGCTTCTTCCCATTTTCATTGGTACATTACTTGCCATCTTGTCAGCTCTTTCATTGCCTTTTACTCCAGCATACTACGTGTGTAAATCCAGATGATGGGGGTTAAATACATTTGGGAACAAGACACGGGATCAATAGAGAAACAAGATTATTATGGCCTGGAGAGAGTGAGGCACCTGGGTGTAACCAGAGGGTCTGGCCGGCTCACTATACTCAGAGCAAAGGCAAGATGGACATTTAACCAGATTGTGACCGGTATCTGAAATGATTACCACATATGTGGCCGCTTGTTCTGCTACCCATCGAGTGCTCCGGGAGCAGCGGTTATGTCCATGATGATGCTTGACATAGCTGTCTGGTAAGCACCTCTGTCCTCTTATTGTTTTCCCCATCCTTTGTGCTGTGTATGACCATGAGCAGACTGCTTTAGTGATCATTTTCCACTTATAGGGAAGAGAATAAAACTAAAGAATATTAGGAAAATACCACAAAACACCAAGTTAAATTTAGGAATACTTAGAATGGATTTTAAAAAAAAACTATGGAACAGTATTCACTGATTATAGCAAGGCATTTGATTGTGTCCAGCACCACAAACAGTGCACTATTATGAAAAGTATGGGGTTTCCAGCGCATTTAGTACATTTAATTGAAAATATTTATCATGAACAAAAAGCAGCCATCAGAGCAGCTGGTGAAACATCTGATTGGTTCGAGGTGCAAAAGGGTGAGGCAGGGGTGCATTTTCTCACCATACCTATTCAATATATACGCAGAAAATATAATGAGAAATTGTGACAGTTTTGATCCGCTCAAAATTGGTGGCAACCCTATTCCCGAACTCTGCTACACAGATGACACAGTCCTCCTTTCGAACAGAGTAAAGGAAATAGAAAATTTAAATATTGTTTGTCCAAAAGCACAGTGAAGATCAAAATCTGTACTTGAATTTAAAGAAAATCGAAAATAGTGTATACAGATAAAACTGGCTATCACCCAAAAATAACAATAAATGAGGAAGAAATTGAAAATGTCACAAACTTTGAATATCTAGGCTCTACAATAAACAGCAATGGAGACTGTTCGACAGAATTTAAAAGGAGGATGGCCATAGCAATGCAAAGACTGAACAACCTTAAAAGTGTATGGTTAAGCACCAGCAAGGAGATAAAAATTTGAATTTTGAGAGCATGCCACTACCCTGTGGCTACATACGGATGTGAGTCATGGACTATATCTCAGTCCTTAAGAAAGAGAATAGGGGCTTTTGAGCTGAAATGCTATAGAAAGATTCTCAGAATATCTTGAACAAAGAAGATGAGAAATATTGACATCTTAAAAGATCTGAACATCAAGGAAGATTGGCTAATAAACAGCATCCTTTCTCGAAAGCTGAAATATTTTGGTCATATCAAGAGGCACGACGGATTAGAAAACATAACAGCAGAAGGCATGGTACCAGGAAGGAGGGACAGGGGCCGACTGACACGAATATGGGCACAGATTTAACTCTTTGAGTCCCAGGGGGTTTAGCATCACAGGCCCAGAGGGTAGTAAATAGAGTTACAAAATCGGCTCATCATGCGTTCAATGGGCTTCTAAGTAGGAACCTATGAACGTATGATGCGTTCCTTGGGACTCAAAGAGATAAGTGGCTCCTTGAGTATGAAAGTGCATGAGGCAGGAGAACTGGCGAAAGACCGAGTTTCTTTCAGGCGGACTGTGATGAGAGCGACGTTCTGCGAAGGACCTGCTACATGATGATGACAATGTCACTGTACAGAACCTGTATAATGCAATGGAAATTATACAGACTATTGATGAACAGTGGGATATGTTGCGTGAGTCAATTCAGCAGACAGTCCCACCAACCCATAGAGTTGCAAAACATAAATTGATGTCAACCGAAATTCTGCAGTTGATGGATGAAAAGAAAAGGAGATAAATATTAACTAAACTTTACAATGATATTTATAATATTGGGTAAATGACCTTTTATAAATTCATATTTATAGGTCTGTTAAAGAAACTAGGCATTTTGAAATGTTAAGACCATCGCACAGTAAGTCTTGTGAGTCACATGACCAACATGTTACTGAGGTAATTATGAGGAGAATATGAAGCAAAATGAAACCAGAAATCAGCAATGAACAATTTTGGATTTATAGAAGGAAAAGGTTCAAACAATGCCATATACATCCCAAAGACATTGTCAGAAAGAGCTATAGGAGTAAAAACTGATTTGTACTTATGCTTCATAGACTATACAAAAGCATTTGACTGTGTGAAACATGAAGAAGTAATCATACTGTTAGAAAAATTGAACATTGATGAAAAAGATCTACGAATAAAAATGAATATGTATTGGCAGCAAACAGCAGCTACACGAATTAACAACTGTTTAGGTACATTTGAGTGCATAAAGAGGGGCTTACGACAAGAATGTGTACTGTCACATGATTTATTTTTATTATACAGTGAATATATAATTAGATCGTTACATCATGTGCCAGGAATTAAGGCTGGTTGGTATTATATAAACAATTTATGTTATGCTGATAACCCAGTCTTGATTACAACAAGCCAGAAAGAACTACAGGAAATGATAGACATTGTGGTGGTAGAAAGTAGAAGAATGGACCTCAGTTTGAATAATAGAAAGATAGAAGTAGTGGTGGTATCAAAGAAAAGAATTATTCCAAAATGAGTAATAAAAGTCAGTGGTGTTATTTTGGGACAAGTACAGAAATTTAAGTATCTGGGTACATGGATAACATCAGATGGAAGATGTATCACAGAGATAAGAAACAGAATAGGGCAGGCAAAACTGCATTTTATCAAATGAAGAACATATTATGCAATATATCTCTGTCATTGAAAGTTAGAAAAAGAATTCTTGCTTGCTACATACATCCAGTTTTAACATATGGCTGTGAGTCCTGGACAATTGGTAGGCAGGCCAAACATTTCTTTATGCCTCAGGGATGTAGTTTTACAAAAGAATGCTTAACATACCTTGGGCAGTCAAAAAGAGCAACCAAGAGGTTTTGAAATAAGGCAGGAGCCCGAAGACAACTTATCACAGACATCAGAAGGAGACTCACCATTTTTGGCTATGTTATGAGAAGAGGGAAAATAGAACATTATGTGGCCACTGGAAAGATCTGTGGAAGGAGAGACAGAGGAAGACAATGAGAGAAGATTCTTGACAGTCTTGTTGCATGGCATGGAGGTGTGTCAGCGCACACGAACTGATACATGCTGCAAGAGATCGCAGATTGTGGAGAGGCATGATCGCCCACGCCAGTCGGCAGGGCACCTGATAATGACCTAGTGTAGGTGCCAAAAGACCACTTTACTTTAATTTATGGATCAACTTTCTGGCTTTGATTTTTTTCCACGAGTTGCCTTACGGTGTTCTGTAGGGTAATGATTATGTAACCATTTATTTTTGTGTGATCTTTCCCAGGCTTAGGAACGGGTCTGAGGTAACTATGGAGCCAGTCATCGGGGTCAATGCCGCTTTGAATGCTCTTTTTTTTTTAAATGCTCTAGTTCAGTTGTGTCTCCTCGATGTGCTATTTTCTTTATTTCATGGTTTGTTTGTGATCATCAATCTCAAAGAGATTTCTACATTTAAGACCCATCAATTTGGTGGCACTTTCGTTTCTCTGACCCCACCATGCCAGCTTCAGGTGTCCACGCATGGAGAGTTGTTGATAGATACTTTCTTCTTCCACGTGGTGTTGCTTGGCGTACCCACTGTCTCGTAGAACGCCAGTTTACACCAGTCTGCAGTGTTGCCACTCTGGATCTTTTATATCCAAATTTAGATCTTTTTCATTGCATTTAGATACTGTTTTGACGTTTAGATCCTAAATTATTTTTCTAGTATTATTTTCAATATGGAGTTGATATTTTATAGATTTTTTTTTTCTTTGAATGTGTCAATTTAATAAATTACTGTGTACAAAATATTACTACAATATTTTGTTTTGGTCTGGCACGTACGACATTGTGACAACTGCCATTCACTTGATTATTTTACTTTGGGAGTGAACTCTCACAGTGGGGTCAACGCACTGAATATCTGGCAGCCAAATGGTTGGTACTGATAATAACAAACAGCGCGTAAAATCATACTAACTTTGTTTTCAACTGTATCCTCACTGTGCTGACTTATTTGCGTTTCTTTTTTCATGCGTTTGTAAAAATAATTGGCTCATTTTGCTTATGTGTGGCTTTTCACTTTGAAAAACCTTTCAACATGCCAAAAGGTAAAGTATGAGCAAATAAATTTGGAAAGAGTGGGTGCATGATGACAAAATTAAAAAACCCGGGGATATGACCAAAGCTGTTGTAAGTTCTGTAAGTGTGAAATTAAAGCGAAAAATACAAAACTCAAAGAGTCATGCAGAGAACTAACAAAAGCATAAAACTGCAGTTTCATTTAAAGATATTACATGGCTGACATCTGTTTTCAGAACTATACTGATAAATGAATCATCAAAAGTTGAAGTATCAGTCGCAATATTTTTTATTTGTCACTGCGCATTTTCAAACTGACCATTTACATCGATTTGTAAAAAAACCTTGGGACTAGTTCAATTTGAAAAGTGTTGGATGTCGTAAGTATAGTTTATGAACTGAAGGACCTTTTAAATCAGCAAAACAGTTAGGCTTGAAGAATTGGCTGTAATTGGTACTGATAATGTCTCAGTGATGGTTGGTATAAACAATGGCGTTTATGCAAGTTGAAGGAAGCTAACCCATCAATATTTTTGATAAAATGTATGCGTCATTCATTGCAGCTAGCATTTATCACATGCTTCATCTAAATATTTACAAGGAATTTGGAATACCTTATGGCTGAACACATCTACTGGTTTTCCAAATCATTTGTCAGACAACAGCAATTCAATACACTATATACAGCACACATTAAATGATGGTTCCACACCACCGAAAATTTCTGTCAGATTGCAAAACTAGATGTTTATCAATTTAAACCAGCTGTTGAAAGAATTTATGAAGCAATGGCTGAAGTTGAAGACACACTTTGAAATAACAGTACAAAGTGGAAAAGTGCTACACAGCTGAAATACTATATGGAATGTACAGTGATTAAAAAAATTGTGTCATTCATTCTCTTTTTATAACTATTCTAATGGAAGTGCAAAAAGTTAATAAACTGTCCGAATCTAAACTTGTTGATAAAGTTAAATTCCTTGATGATTCACCTTGCTATTTCACCTCGGTAAAAAGACTGGTGTTGCCAACTTTTAAAGCTGATTTGCTCACTTGCACTATAGAGAGCTATTTGGCTCCTAGCCACACCTTGGATATCAAATCGAATCAAAAATTGATGATTTAAAAACAAAAGGACTGTTAACAGAGAATGAAGAGAACACACTTAAGAGAACACTGTCAGATTTCCTTATCTCATCGGGATTCTGCATTTTTGAAGCAGAGACTTCCTGAAAATCTAGATGTTTTGAAAAATATTTCACTTTTTTCTGTGAGCAAACATACTTCAGCCAATAAAGGACATACTTAAATATTGTAAAGTTATGAAATTTTTAGGGGCTACTGATCGAACAGTGTCGCGGAAGCAGAATATCAGTTAACCAAAATAAAGTTATCTGAAATGGACAAACAAAACAGAAACTAAAGCGTTTTGGAGTGGTGAGTGAGACAATTTAAAGATGCCTCAACAAGTCCATTCTGTAAGCTCTTTAAAGTGCCATGTCCACCATGACACTACCCCACTCAAATGCTGACGTAGAAAGAGTTTTCAGTGCTAGGAATTATATCAAATATAACCTGAAAAACAGGATTAAATTTGACCTCTTAAATGCTATCCTGCCAATAAAATTCGGCCTGATGAGACTAGAGAAATAAGCCTACTGTTCCACTTATAAAGAAATTTGAACAGCTAAAGCATACCAGGGTCATTTTGGATCTGAAGCTTTAACTTCATTATCCAAACTAAGTTTATGATGTGGATCTTGTGAGGCAGACATCAGTGAAGGTGAGGACATAATTATGTAGGGTAAGTCATAACAAAAGCTATGTAATTTTTGACTTTTTCAATTTGGATGTTTTGTCTAGATCTTTTCCACGCAGATTTAGATATTTAGATATTTTTTGACACCGTTTTGGATATTTTTTGTCAAAGAAAAGTGGCAACACTGCCAGTCTGGTATGCCCTGTACTTGAAAATGATATCTGGTTTCTGGGACCTTGCACGTATGTTTTCTTGACCAGCATAGAAGATGGTTGCTTCCAAGATGTTACAGGACGCCCCAATGGCAGAGTACACTCATGCTGGACGAGACCAGGGTGAGATCAATGGCATTATTTGTGTCGGGGATTCTGCCATCGTTCAAGCGGATGAACTCTATGTCTGTCAGTACCTCCTCCATTGACACATATTTGTTGACCGTGGTTTTGTCTCATAGCAAACCCCTTACGTTGAAGTCACCATACATGATGATGTTGGTGTTTAACTGCTCGCATATGTCGGTTAGGGAGTCGCCGTGGCGTAGCGATTCGGGAGGTCGTGGGTTCGCTCCCAGGTGAAGCCGGATTTTTTTTTCTTCAAAAATGACCATGACTCTCTGGTCGACCCAGCCTAGAAGGGGTACCGGGTGCGGTCCCGGGAAGTAAAGGCGACCGGCGTAATGCTGACAACACCCATCTTGTGCGGATTGGTATATAAAAATATAGGTCTAGCCCTATTTAAACTATACGCCTTAAGGCGTGAAAAAGGGACCTTCAATTTACTTTACTTACTTGTATGTGTCGGCTAAAGCTCTCCGTTTTTCTCTGTCTACTTTGCAGGCATAGATGTTGACTAAAGTGAAATTTATATCGTTGTTGTTCCACGCACTCATGTCAACGACTGAGGATTTTTTTCCAACACCTGGCTAGGATCGCCTTACCCGGATGTCTGCTGTTGGAAGCTTTAAACTTTAAGAACTTTCCCCGCTGTTAATCCGGTCTCCTGAAGCGCAATCACATCAATGTCGTGTATTAATTTCTTCAAGACTGGACCGCTCTGTCGCACGCTTCGGCAGTTCCAGCATAATATGCGGAGATCTTCTTCTTCTTTCGTTCGCCTGAAATAAGTTATCTATATCAGCAGTTTTGTCTCTTGTATAAATTTCACTGTCGTTGTTAGTTCATTCAGTGGTCCTATAGAGTTTACGTTCCACCTGTTGTTTCTTTCTGGCACAAAAGGTTGCCTTAATGTGTCAAAAATCGGTGCAGTCCCTGGAGTACATGCTCTGCGGTCTGGGGCACATTTCCACAGGTGCACATGGCTGATACACCTATCTTGAATTTTGTGTACATGTGGTTACGTAATCGGCTGTGCCCTGTTCTGAGGCGATGACTTGCCCAAGTATTCTGACATTTTTTTTTAATTTTTGCGTACACCAGCAAGTGTGTTGCCTCTCCTTCTTCAAGTCAGAATAGATACCATCGTGAAAAATGCTGAAGATAACTTAAACATGGGAACTCTGAGTGTGTCTGCTGCCATCCATTCTTCTGTTTTGGAGCTCATAGGGGTCAGAGCAATGGTTTCTTGCTCTTCTAAATAGCCTCTAGGTGATCAGGGAACAGGATATATATACATTTTGCTGGGCGAATTTACGTTTTCTTGGAAGAACGTCTACAAATGTATGGACATTTTATTAAATTAATGGGACAAAGTTTTTTTTTTTATTTTGTCTTTGAAAAGTAACACAGTCAATGTATTATTTAATAAGTGTAGATTCCACTCCAGACAACTCAAATACAGATCAACTGTTGATCGGAAGTACGCGTCCGATTTTCACGATGACATTATAATTAACAACAGTGTCGCCAAATCTTTGTTTCTGAGACCAGTTTATGGCCAGGAACAGAATATAATTTATTGTCTTCAGTACAAGGGTCTCTGAAGGTACCTGAGCTCCCAGGTGGAGGTGCCTGTGTGTAGATGTGCCCTAGAGGTTTGGTCCTTGATCACGATACCGCAGTGTGACATCAGACTAGGAAGTTTACTCAAGGGTTGCTGAAGCCATCGCCCCAGGCTAGTCCATTGTCACCGCCACTGAAAACAAAAATGCCTACAAAATTGTCATTATTATATCAGGTTAAGTGGGAGCCGTGTTAAGTCGATAGGAGACTCGCTTTCAAATCCAGCTGCGACTCGCTGCATCCCGCGGCTGGTGTTCGAAACCGGGCTGTTCCCGGTGTTCACCCAGCTACTAGGTATAGGGTACTAGAGTTAACACTCTGGGGTAAATGGAGGAACGTTGCTGTAGCTAAGGAATTGCGTGCGGACGGCGACTTAGGCGAACTTACCAGCTGTCCGTAGTGGTGGCAGAGCACTTATGATTTATAACCGTGTGCAATGACGCTAGTTCACATCTCCCGACTTTACCTTCTATCTGCCGACTTTATTTCAGGTTAAGTTTAAAGCACAAATAAATCAGATATGAAGTACAAGTCAGCGTCAGTAGACTAGTAGCAAGGGGAGATTGTGAAGGGACCGGGTATAAAAGTTATGCTGTTTAACGCATGAATATGTAATGCCGCCAGCAACAGTATAAGTTTTTCTTTTCAGTATAAGTGAAAGCATCATCATCATCATCATCAGGTTCCTTGCCGACTGGCGTGGTCAATCATGTCTCTCCATTATCTGCGATCTCCTGCAGTATGTATCAGTTCGTGTGCCGACACACCTCTATGCCATGCAACAAGACTGTCAAGAATCTTCTCTCGTTGTCTTCCTCTATCCCCCCTTCCATAGATCTTTCCAGTGGTCACAACATGTTATATTTTCCCTCTTCTCATAACATGGCCGAAAAATGATGACTGTCTCCTTCTGATGTCTGTGATAAGTTGTCTTCGGGCTCCCGCCTCTTTCAAAACCTCTTGGTTGCTCTTTTTGGCTGTCCAAGGTATTCTGAGCATTCTTCTGTAAAACCACATCTCCGAGGCCTCTAGAAATGGTTTCGCTTGCCTACCGATTGTCCAGGATTCACAGCCATATGTTAAAACTGGATGTAAACAGAATAAGACAGGCAAAAACTGCATATTATTAAAAAAAAAAAAAAAAAACATCTTGTGCAATATATCCTTGTCATTGAGAGTAAGAAATTCTTTTTCTTACTCTCAATGACAAGGATATATTGCACAAGATGTTTTTTTTTTTTTTTTTAATAATATGCAGTTTTTGCCTGTCTTATTCTGTTTCTTATCTCAGTTATGCATCTTCCGTCTGATGTTATCCATGTGCCCAGATAAGTGAAAGCAGAATTATTTAAACATTGTATACATTAATTTGTTAGATCCCAACTGCGGGCCATGCTCCTTGCGTTGATTTCGACAGTGGTATCAAGAAAGCCGACCATCCAGAAGCAATGGCAAATTACTGGTCGTAAATTTCCTAAAAAAACCACACAACAGCCAGGGGCTGTTGGGGTTGGTTCTACAACGTCCTGTAAAGGATACGCAACTAACCGATACATTAAATTAGTATACATTAATTTACTCTGTTCTTTCCCTATGTATCGCTTTTTATAAAATGACGAACATTGTGTGCGAAAAATCAATGTAACTAGAGATTATAAAAAGAATTCTCGCACGCTGTAGAGCAAATTTTAACAAATGGCTGTGAATCCTTGCACATCTAAACAAAGCAACCCAGATGTTTTGAAAGAGGTAAAGGTTTGAAGACAACTTATCACGAAAATCAAAAAGTGACAGTGATCAGTTTTTTTCATGCTATGAGAAGAGGGAAGCTGAAAAGATCTGTGGAAAGAGAGGCAGAGGAAGATAGCGCGAGAAGATTCTTGACACCATTTTGTCATGGCATGGAGGGATGTAAACACGCGAACTGATACACACAGTTGCGGATCGCATACTGTGGAGAGGCATGATCGCCCGCGCTAGTCGCGAGGCATTTAATGTTTATACAATAATTATGTAACATTCTTCTGTCTTTATCTAAGCTGTTACAATTACTTTAACCTCATTTGTCCAACAGTTGTATTTTGTATTTCTTTACTAATAACGAAAATTTACATTAAAGAATATAAACGTTGTGAATACAATTGTAAGTATTTTGAGTAATTTGTCTTGAACTCAAAGACTTGAGTTGTGAAGTGTCGTTTTCAGCCCTCATCTCATCGTGCACAAATTATGCAACCATCTGTTACACTGCTCTCATCCGATTGGTTAACAAAATCGAAAGTAGAAAAACTTATCGGGCAGAAAAATTGCTAAGAATTGTTTTTATAAGAAACTCGTGATTAAAAAAACTGTTAATATGTAAAACTTTTAAGATAATTTATTATGTCTTATAAATGTAATAAATAGACTGTACAAATTAAATTGTATACGCAAATATAGAATTCTGCATAGATATCCACATGAATTCAACCAATTATCAGGCGATAAGTCATTCGCTGCCAAGATTAGAAACGCTCGGAATAATTGACGTCTGCTCTGGCGAACTTGAATTTTCTCACTTTTGTGCGGGTAAGTTTCCGTCTTGTCCACATTTTTCTTAGATATATTGACTTAATTACCTGAATGCTTCGTTTACCCGGCAGTTAGACATTAGCACAACTCCTACAAGGTGTTCTTTGATTAACTTATTAGTTTCCGTGAGGCGCCGAGAAATAATTGAGTAGATTTTATTATTCAAAATGGCGGGGTTGCTGTGTTGTCGGGCTGGGCGCTGCCTGTTACATATTCATTACCGCAAACATCACATTGTCTCCCCGACCCCAAACCGCTGCCATCAACCTGCAGACACACACACCCGTATACTATTTGTTCCTTGGCTAGTCGCTGATGTACACATATGGACAGAAGAAAGGTTGTAAGAAACGATGAGGGACATGGAAGGAAGGGAAGCGTAGGAGAGAAACAAGGTCGGAGACAAGTTGTCTACATTTTGATTTTGAACCAAACTGGAGTTAGCCCCTAACAAAGCCAAGACCCTCCTCCTTTCAACAACTACACGGCATGCGGATTTGAAAATCTAAAGAATGAATCTGATTGATGTGGATTGTTTGGTCGTGTCTCACGTTTGAGTGTTAGTAATATTATTTGTTCTACTTTGTGTATGAATATGTATATAGAGGAATGATTGATAATAATTAGTTTAAAGAATTTGAATTAAAGAGAGAGAGAGAGAGAGAATAGTTAGGGGTGTGGGGTGCCGTTGTTTTCTTTATTTGTGATTGCATGTAGAGACTCCCTGTATACTGATATGTGCAGAATGGATACCTGTGCCTCAGGCGTTTATTTGTACATTTTCCTGTATTGTCACACTCAACAGGCGATGTAGAGAAGAGAATCCTGTTGCTGTTAATGCAGAGGTCAATGCTCTCATCGGTAAAAATTCAGACGAAGCAGATGCACTAATCTATACAGACGGATCCGTTATACGCCAAAGAAGAAGCGCATGGGCATTTACAGCACGCTCAGCGGGCAGAACAGTCAAAGAAGCCAACGGCGCCTATTCCATGACAACCAGCAGCATGACGATGGAGGTGATGGCAGTGACGCAAGCGTTTGCCTGGCTTGAAACGCAAAAATACACCCGCATATGTATACTCAGTGATTCAATGAGTATGATCCGGAGGGTTCAGGGGGTTCGGTGCGAAGACAATGGCTTGAATCAATTCAGAAGTCCACTGTGCGAGGAGTCACCTTTATTTTTGTTCCGGGACACGCAGGCGTCGATGGAAATGAAAGAGCTGACAGGTTGGCTGGATCCGCTATCACTACCGACGGTCGGCCTATGGATCATGCTGATATTATCAATGCCCTCAGAGAAATGGGAAGGATAGAGGACTTTGGTGGCAGTGAATCCACATCACTCGCCAGGATGGCAGACTTGGGAATTAAGATCGGCACAGCAAAAAACGAGACGCACACCGGACACGTCAGAAGACTTGTTAATCAACATAGAACTGGTACTATTAGCCATCGGACGTTGGGATTCATACTGAGGGGAGGATCTGAGCACCTATGGACATGTCCGGAGTGCAATGATGATAACCCAACTAACTAACTAACTAACTAACTGATATGTTGGTTCTGGGGGAGTGGGGGTGAAGAACCTACGTTATAAAGTGCGAACAACCTACTGTAAGACAAAAACCTAGACCTGACTCAAGATCAGTGATCTTTGTAAGAAATCAGTATAGAACCTGATGATGTATATGTTTACCATTTTAACTTTAAACTTGGCACTTTTTAAACCACCCAGAACATTTTTCAGACAAACTGGATAATTTTCCAACCACCCAGGACATTTTTCAGACCAAACACTGAATAATTTTCCAGCCACCCAGGAAATTTTTCAGACCAAACACTGGATAATTTTCCTACCACCCAGGACATTTTTCAGACCAAACACTGGATAATTTTCCTACCACCCAGGACATTTTTCAGACCAAACACTGGATAATTTTCCTACCACCCAGGACATTTTTCAGACCAAACACTGGCTAATTTTCCTACCACCCAGGACATTTTTCAGACCAAACACTGGATAATTTTTGAACCACTAACTACATTTTTTAGACCACACAGTAGATGATTTTTAAACCACTCATTATATTTTTTTAACTCAAACTGGGTGATTTAAAAACCCTCCAAAAATTTTTCAAATCAAACAATACATGTATCAGTTGAAACAACATAATTATTTTAAAACTCCAGAATCCATGGAGATGCTGAAACTTTCAAGATGTTCTAGAATAAAAGTTACACAATTCTTCCTAGAAAGTTGTTTAACAGTATCTCTATATAGGAATACAGTATTCATTTTAATATATGGTCTAGTACACTTCCTGAAACAACAAAAGATCAGCAAAGAAGTGACGGTGTAGATTTTAACTTCCTTAGCGTAGAAAATGACCCTGTGTTAGTAGATGGAGGAAACCATCCAGCAGGCTGTTCATATCACTGGTATTCATGAGAGAAGAGCAAGCCTGCAGAGGAGATAATGCCATTCTCAGCGAAACTGAGGGAAATCACAGAGAGAAGCTGACACTTGATTTCCTGCAGTCATCAAAGATTTCATTTAATGACATTTCGAGGATACTTTGGTAAAGATACATGAGCAGCTGAAGGAAAACAGACCATATCTAGGATTCTCAGTGCCCCAACAAAAGCAATAGCATAGCGTAAAGAAATGCCACTATGAGCTTGACCACATCAACATCACCACAAGCTTAGGGTAGTTAGCATCCTTTGGATATTTTCTCCAGGTGATGCCGGTGTGTTGGGAAATGAGCAGTGAGATAGACTGGCTGGCTCTGCACCACTTGGTGTTGAATTGATGTATGACTAGTTTGATATTTTGAGGGTCATTTGGGAGCAAGTGAACAGTGCGGAGGCGCAGATAGATCATTACGGTCTAGGAGAATGGTGCTGCGAGGAGTTACTAGGGGATCTGGCTGACAGGGGAAGGATGAGTCGGATATACAATCAGATGGTTACTGGTACCATCAGAATTGGAAGTCTTCGCTTGCTGCTGGAGATGGGGATTGAGCACTTATGGGAGTGTCCCGAGTGCTGTAATGTCGATTCTTAATTCAACATTCTCAACAAGCTGGCACACCTAACACATGCACCACAAGTCTATGAGAGCTGATTCAACCTCCGTTTGTAACAAACTCAAGACTTGTTTTAAGAAGAGGGATGTGCTCAGTAATACTTGTGCCCACAGTGAGAGAACATAGGGTGAGGGTAATTGTATGGATGAATAACTAACACATACTTTACTCAGAGATCATCAGTGATGACACCTGCAATGGTGACAAGTCTGTTGCAGAGGGAAGTTTTCTTTAAAGTTAGAGTGTATCTGTCTGAGAGGCATGGAGCCTTCTTCTGCTGCTTCATCTTCTTTTTAATTGCTCGAAATTAATTATCTATATCTGCAGTGCTCTCTTTAGTATAAACTTCACTGTCTTTTGTAATTTACTTTGGCCCATAAGGTTTGGCTTCCACCAGTGTTGCTGTGGGCCAGAAGTTTTGCCTGGAAATTCTTCTTCGTGTTCATCAGCTGTAAACTCTGGCAGAAAGTTCTGGTTGTTCATCTACTTCTGGATTGCAGTCCTGTTTCAAAACCTGAGTGTTGCGTGTGCATCAGTTTTACAGATCTGACTCATTTGTATGCAGACTGCTAGTTCCTTGCCTCTCAGGCAGATGCACTCCGACTTTGAAAGAAGCTCCCAATTAGTCGACTCTTACGACATGCTTCTGGGTAGGCAGCGGGTCTATTCTTGTTTTCCTTATAATAGGGCCCCGGAACCCACACAGGGATGCCTGGAAATGTATTTGGGACAGTCTCGGAGGATGTGATCTGTTGTCTCGAGTGCCAGTCCACATGTGAACGTAGCTAATTTGCCAATCTTAAATTTTGTGTACTTCTGACTGCGAAGTCAGTTGTGCCCTGTTCTTAGGCGTAGATAAAATAATGATTTGCTGTGGTCTGTCCACAATATGGTAATCATCTTCAGCCAATTTTGGCGGCTTTCTGATTGAATGGACAGACACTAAGCGCGGTTACTGAAGGAAGCTTTGGAATGATTACATATTTGGACTGCATGGATTATGTCTTCCATGTGATGATGGTCTTATTGACAGCAGCAGCAGGACATCCTTGCATAAACTGAATTTAACTTTGTTGTTACTTGCACATTGCCTATATTTAATTCAGAATGCACACATTTATTGGTTAATATGTTTTAGTTGTGTGTGTGTGTGGGGGGGGGGGGGGGGGGGGGGGAAGAGAATGCCTATTTTGGCTTGAAAAGTGTCCTATTTGATTTTAAAATCATCCACTTTGGTTTAAAAACTCATTCTGGGTAATGAAAATGTTATAATTGTATACTGCTCAATGATTACAAAATGTGTACTTCTCATAACTAAAAAATCATCTGTATCCTTAGACATTACATAATCGATTCCTCCATTCCATTCTACCCTGTGCAATCTTTTCGGTATCCAGCCTAGCACTTGTGACCTCCCTAAGCATTTGTCTAAGGGCAGAGTTTCTAACTTTTTTAGTTGTAGCACCCTTGTTGACGAAAACATTTTTTGCGGCACACCTTCCCTTAAAGCGGTTTGAATACTTGGGAAAAGAAGAAAAACAGTAAATGTAATGTTCAGTTGTCTTTATTGCAATGAATGAAACTGTTTAGATGAATTTTGCATTATTTTCTATAAGTCTATGGGAAATTTATTAATTATACCCTCAGGTCACTTGAAGGTTGCTCCTATATCTTGTTTAAAAAAAAAAATGAAAGCCTATGTTGAGAATGCACTGCAGCTTTGCCAGTAACATTGGTTTCTGAATACACCTGCATCCAGAACTCTTCTTGGCTTCCTTCATTGTATTTCTGTTTCACACTGCTGTCTTCGCTGATCTCAAGCAGATTTTGAAAAATTCTTGATTATTGCCGCAGCACCCCTGGCATACGCTCGCGGCACCTGTTTGAGAACTGCTGTCTTAGACTCTCCCTTTCCTCAATCCTTCTATTTTTCATATCCTTTTCTCAGAACTCAGTGTTGTTTATCTGGGTGACATTTGAGAAATGCATTTATCTAATAGTCAGTCTGACCCCATCCAGCAGTAGATGGGATGCCTGGACCCTTTGACAAGGGTCAGTTGGTGTCTGTTTGCAGACTTAGATTTTCGGTAAGTTTAGGTTCCCTGCATTCTCAAAAGCGCTTGTTTCCGTTAGGTGTGGTGATGCTGTAAGAAAGTGCTATCTCCATTGCACAGCTCCCCTCTAAGGCTTAGAAGCCAGTAGGGGTGTCCAAGATCAGTACTTGAATTCTATGGAGATACATCAAGGAATAACCAATGGCTTTGCACATACAGGTTGGCTGGTTGGGGGGGGGGGGGGGGGGGAATAGGCCCAGGTTCCAGTTTAAGTCCCTCTTCAGTGACAGTTTCTGTCCCGGAGAATCCCTTACCTTCGTGTCGTGTGAGTCTCTCTCTTTCACTCTCTCTTTCACTCCCCCCCCCTCTCTCTCTCTCTCTCTCTCTCTCTCTCTCTCTCTCTCTCTCTCTCTCTATATATATATATATATATATATATATATATATATATATATATATATATATATATATATATATATATATATATATATATATATATATATATATATATATGAGTCAAGAATTTATAGTGTTGGAAATATGTCTTGAATTTCTCATTCACTGGATATAATATGACTGTCACATCTAATGTGATATTTTCCGGGGATCTCTGTATAATGTGTATTCTTCATACGGGCACACCTGGATATTTGAGGCCCATCCACTTGGACCAGCCATTGTCTGTGTGTGTGTGTGTGTGTGAGATAGTTCATTATTATGCAACAGAATGTTGAGAGGGCAGAGCTAACGAAGAGTCAAAAGTATAAATGACTTCCAATACGTAAAATAATATACATTGCCTGCTGATGAGTCTGTCCCATATGGAAATGTCATGCATTGGTTGGCTATGACTTACCTTATCAGACATGAAAATGCTAATGCCTGTATATCAATGAATTCAATGTAGTCAACAAGTAGACATTAGGGGAGAGAGGGAACGTCACCACCACATTGCAATGGGACCCTCGCTCACCTGTCTCCAAAATGGTTATCATAAAACATTCAGATTATGTAAATATGTGCAGACGGTGGGCGTTTTTTAGCAATATAGAAATGAATTAGATATACAATCTTCAGCCTGGCATTTATGGCTTATTAATACATGTATGTTGGCAGAATGGGCTGTCTGGCTCACTCTTGTTTCACTGAACACTGATGGATGTAAGTGTTGACTGTGCATTATACTTAGTGTTACACTTGGTTGTTAAGTGGATGTTACACTTGGTTGTTTAGTGGATTTATTTGATGGTAAATTAAACATAAGCATTTTTTAAATGCAGGAAACGGGGAAGGGGGGGGGGGGGGTGTTATTGAAAACATGTCAGTAGTTTGTTTAGTGGATTGCTGGATAGTACATTAAACGTGACCATAGTTTGTTTAGTGAATTGGTTTGATGGTACATTAAACATGGACTTTAGCTTTTTTAGTAGATCATGGTTAATGGCTAGTTCATGAAACATGTGTATAATTTGTTTACATTAGATAATTATTGGTTGACAGATGAAACATCATTTCTGTGTATTTAAAAAAAAATGTGGATTGCTGGAGAATACATTTTACTTGCCTGCTAGTAGTTTAGTCACAAAACATTTCACTTGTCTGCCAGCCTTTAGTTATAGAACATTATACTTGCGTGCCAGTCCTTTACTCACAGAACATCACTCTTGCCTACCAATCTTTTTATCATAGAACATTACACTTGCCTGCCAATCTTTTAGTTGTAGAACATTACACTTGCCTGCCAGTCTTTTAGTTGTAGAACATTACACTTGCCTGCCAGTCTTTTAGTTGTAGAACAATTCACTTGCCTGCCAGTACTTTAGTTGTAGAACATTACACTTGCTTGCCAGTCCTTTAGTTGTAGAACATTACACTTGCCTGCCAGTCCTTTAGTTGTAGAACATTACACTTGCCTGTCAGTCCTTTAGTTGTAGAACATTACACTTGCCTGCCAGTCTTTTAGTTGTAGAACATTACACTTGCTTGCCAGTCCTTTAGTTATAGAACATTACACTTGCCTGCCAGTCCTTTAGTTGTAGAACATTACACTTGCCTGTCAGCCTTTTAGTTGTAGAACATTACACTTGCCTGCCAGTCTTTTAGTTGTAGAACATTACACTTGCCTGCCAGTCTTTTAGTTGTAGAACATTACACTTGCCTGCCAGTCTTTTAGTTGTAGAACATTACACTTGCCTGCCAGTCCTTTAGTTGTAGAACATTACACTTGCTTGCCAGTCCTTTAGTTGTAGAACATTACACTTGCCTGCCAGTCCTTTAGTTGTAGAACATTACACTTGCCTTTCAGTCCTTTGGTTGTAGAACATTACACTTGCCTGCCAGTCTTTTAGTTGTAGAACATTACACTTGCCTGCCAGTCTTTTAGTTGTAGAACAATTCACTTGCCTGCCAGTACTTTAGTTGTAGAACATTACACTTGCTTGCCAGTCCTTTAGTTGTAGAACATTACACTTGCCTGCCAGTCCTTTAGTTGTAGAACATTACACTTGCTTGCCAGTCCTTTAGTTGTAGAACATTACACTTGCTTGCCAGTCCTTTAGTTGTAGAACATTACACTTGCTTGCCAGTCCTTTAGTTGTAGAACATTACACTTGCCTGCCAGTCTTTTAGTTGTAGAACATTACACTTGCCTGCCAGTCCTTTAGTTGTAGAACATTACACTTGCCTGCCAGTCCTTTAGTTGTAGAACATTACACTTGCCTGCCAGTCCTTTAGTTGTAGAACATTACACTGGCCTGCCAGTCTTTTAGTTGTAGAACATTACACTTGCCTTTCAGTCCTTTAGTTGTAGAACATTACACTTGCCTGCCAGTCCTTTAGTTGTAGAACATTACACTTGCCTTTCAGTCCTTTGGTTGTAGAACATTACACATGCCTGCCAGTCCTTTAGTCGTGGTAATGTGGTCAACATTACGCCAACTGCTTTTACTTCGGGGTATCCTTCTGAGTTGGCTGACAAGTCTCACCTGCCCAGTAGAACTCGCATGCCATTGATAGTAGTTCCGCTTGCCACAGGTTGCGACTCCCAGACCGTTGTTAATTGTCCGCAGGTTTATTACATATGTTAGTCCAGGTAATAGATTCACAAACTCTTTTGGGCCCACCGCCCCTTTTAATAAACACAGATTTGCCCCACCTCCTAGAAATCAACTTAAATGTAATCAAACAAACTGAAAAGATGCAGTGACAAATTTGCTTTCTTTCATGTATCTATCACTAAGAGACAAACACTGTTCTTTGGCCACATAATGAGAAGAGAGACATTGGAGAACTTCTTGACAACTGGAAAAAGGGGTAGAGGCAGACCAAGAGAGATGGTGCTGGCTGGGCTGAAACGATGCCATGGAGGGATATCATTAAGAGAGCTGTTCCATGCAACCAAGGATCGTGATCTGTGGAGACGCATGAGCGCCTATGCCATTTGGCAGGGCACATGATGACGATGATCGATAAATATTTCTCACATCTTACCACACAGTCAAGACAGGTGTAAAGAAAACATTATACAACTTGATAATTATCTCACACGTGCTGAAGGCGGGCTTGGAGCAAGTTAACAGTGCAACGGAACAGATAGAGCATCCATAATTGGAAAGAATGATACAACTTGAGAGTGAGCAGAGGGATTGGATGGTTTTCTGCCATTTAAAAAAAAAAAGCAGTCTTAACTTTAATCAGGTTGCAACGGGCACTATCAGTATGTGAACATCTTCGCTGGCTGTTGAAGAGGGGTGGAGCACGCATGGGCACGTCCCGGGTGCAGTGATGCCAGTTCTTGATTAATTGATTTAACAACACCTGAACAGAACAGACCAAGGTACACTGCAGACTCAAAAAACACTCATATAAATTAAGTATGAGCCAAACAGCTCTCAGCCAGTGTCTTCGTGTTGAAGAGACTCTAGAACGTGTCTTGCAAGACTGTCCTCTCTTGGCAGAGCGGAGAAGCAACATGTGGCCACACCCAGTAGATCTGACAGCTAAGGTTGGGGAAATCTAAGAGACCTTGAGATGACATCCCTGTTTTATGACCTACAGTGGATGATGCGCATGATTAGAGATCGCTGAAGAAGAAGGTTAACTTAACTAGTTGATTGATTTATACATCTCGCATAACATTGATGATTTCGCTCCTGTCCGTTTTAGGACCAGTCATGATAACCTCGGTATTTGCCAGATATTGTGCTCACTTTTCTCCAACGTACAGTAGAAACCCCAGAGTCTAATTAGAATTTCCTTACACCTCTAGAGGTCTCTGTCAACATCTCCTTACCACGCTAGATGTCTCTGTCCGGGTCTCCTTAGCCTCTAGAAGTCTCTCTCGTCGTCCCCTTACCACGCTAGAAGTTTCTGTCAACATCTCATTACCACGCTAGAAGTCTATATCAGCATCTCCTTACCCCTCTAGAAGTCTATCAGCATCTCCTTACCCCTCTAGAAGTCTCTATCAGCATCTCCTTACCCCCCCCCCCACCTAGAAGTCTATATCAGCATCTCGTTACCCCTCTAGAAGTCTCTATCAGCATCTCCTTAACCCTCTAGAAGTCTCTATCAGCATCTCTCTACCCCTCTAGAAGTCTCTATCAGCATCTCCTTAACCCTCTAGAAGTCTACTGTCCCTCCCAATGACTACCTCAGCTAGTGACTACCCACACAGCTCCACTCATCCTAGAATTGCTGTTTATTGATGACCACTAACTTTTCCGCGCACTGATGGCAGTTTGTGCACCTTGTGTACTCTCGTAGACTGACTGTTGGAGAATGAAGCGCGCCTAGAAGGCTGGCACCATGAGCTCGAGTCCAGACAAAGACAAAACTCTGGTAAGTTTGACTGTATGTGTTCACAGTCCCTGTCTTTTATTGTTACCACTTTTCTATCTAGCCACTATCATCCTGATCCCATCGGCCTGTCGGATACAACCAGGGTGGTCCCTAATGTTATTGGTGCTCTAATTGTAAATTCTTTGGAGGTGTCAGGCCTTTAGGTAGCTGCTGGGATTGATAAAATTGATGAATGTATGTTTGTTTCATCTCGTGAATTGGCTTTGGGTAAAATTATCATCATCGTCCTCGGGATGTGCCCGGCCAGACGGCCTAGGTGCTCATGTCTCTGCGTATATCTCGACCCTCGGCATTTTGAGTGAATTCCACTGGTGATAGCCCTCTATCCCATCGCTACAGAATCGTAGTCGAGATTCGTATTTCTGGTTCTGCCTCTGTTACGGTTAATCTTTCAATTCATCACGATGTTCTGTGCCTCTCTTCACATCGTATAACTGAAGAACACTGGTTGCCTGTTTGGTATAGCGGTTATGGATATAGTTTGGTAGTATGCAGGCCTTAGTATAAATAGGGCCAGAGCTGCTGTCGTGAAGTATCCGATTAACTCATCAAAGGCAATAGATTATTTAAGATTTTGGACTAGCTACGTTGTTTGGTAGCGTGACCACAAAGATACCTTATACTCTAGCTGGGTATGTTGGTCACTTTGACTGAATCTAGATTGGCGACGAGGTACATAGCAACTGCCAGTTACTGCCTTTATTTTACCACTTTTGCAGTGTAGGCAGGGGGGTCTTTGAGGGTAAGGATTTACAGCCGCATGGCTAGTGCTGTCGTCACGACTGTGCAGGTGAGGATTTTTTTTTGCCCCCGACAGAAAAAGTCGAAGTACGTACTTGCCGTTTATTCAACCCGGGCTGCTACCTTAAAATTTTTACCACATGAGATCATTTCTGAATCTGGATTGCAGACCAACGTGACCTGAAGGTTTGACACCGTTAGGCTAAAGTATCTCGGCGCTAGTGACAGACCAACGGTACCTGAAGGTTTGACACCGTGAGGCTAAAGAATCTCGGCGCCAGTGACAGGCGAACGTGACATAAAGGTTTTACACAGTTAGGCTAAAGTATCTCGGCGCCAGTGATAGGTCAGCGGGACCTGAAGTTTTGACACCGTGAGGCTAAAGAATCCTCGGCGCTCGTGTCAGATCAATAGGGCAAACTGAGATACCCCGTTCATCCGCCTAGGCAGTTTTAATTCTGTCGCCGGTTACGGCCACGCTAGCCCCTCAGCCCCACTTTGTCACCGTGAAACTGCAGTCCTTGGAGATTAAAAAACGTATGACAAACTCAAATAGGCGTGACTACACTGAAACTACACTGGTTAAAAAAACAGCCTCTTGTATTGGAAGCTGAAATATTTTGGTCATATCAAGCGCCATCGCGGATTTAAAAAAAAATAGCAGAAGGCATGGTACCACGAAGGAAGAGCAGAGGCCGACTAACACGAAGATGGGCTCATGATAATGATATAAGTGACGCTTTGGATATGGAGAGAGCTAAGGAGAAACCGTGTTTCTTTCAGGCAGATCGTGATGAGAGCGACGTTCTGCAAAGGACCTGCTACATAATGATGACACTGGAACTGATATAAAGAAGCAACTGAAAACAAAGAACAGAATGCTGAGACAAGGCTGGTTGCCTTCTCCCAACCCAGACAAAAAGCCACAGTGACAATGCTGGTTGTCATCTCGCAACCCAGGCAGAAAGCCATTGTGACTAGGATGGTTTCCGTCTCCCAACCCCGACTGACAAATGTTGAGGCAAGGCTGGTTGCCTTATCCCATCCTAGACCAAAAAGCCACAGTGACAAGGCTGGTTGCCATCTTCAAACACTAACAAAAAGCGACTGTGACAAGGCTGGTTGCCATCTCCAAACTCTGACAAAAAGCGACTGTGACAAGGCTGGTTGCCATCTCCAAACTGACCCAAAAAAAAAAAAAACATTGTGACAGGACTTTACCAGAGTCGCCAGCCATTTTGAGTACGTGCTGTGTCTCTGTTGGACTCTTCTCATTCCTGAATGAATATTTATGACTGCGGCCCTCTTCATGAATGTTGTATGGGAACTTTGTCTGAATAAAACAGCCCTATTTGCATAACCGGAGCCGCAGGACAGGGGGCGACTGTGTCTGCTCGCATACGTTTTGTAACTGGGGACTGAGAGTGAAGGCCCAGGGCATAGGGTGGTAGTGTTTTGCTTGCATACGTTTTGTAACACACTGACTGGGAGGGAAAGGACTTCCATGTTTGTGGTTATTCTAAAATATGGGCCTGTGTCTGACTAGCCTGTGTGGAAAAAAAAAAGGGGGGGGGGGGGTGCTCATTACAGCACCCTCTGTATATAGCTGGATGAATGATATGTATATAAACATATGTACATATTTTCATACACATACATACATACATATTTTCATACACATACATACATACATGTGTATACACACACACACGTGATTTCACTAGTTTTCTACAACACAGTGCCACTGTGATTGAAGTTTCACGTCCATGGTATATGTTACTCCCATCTCATCTGCTGTTCAGGTCCCGCATCCATGTTCTGTTTGTCGGCATATACAATACAGTAGATGTTGTCTTCAAGTGTAGTGGCTTATGGCTGGTTCAGTACGCTAGATTTGTTGTGTGTGTGTGTGTGTGTGTGTGTGTGTGTGTGTGTGTGTGAAGGGGGTAATACAAGGGAGGGGGAGAGTAGTATTCTATTTGTATAGTACAGTAATACAAGTTACTGTTTCATGTGCATTCTACTAGATTGCATTGTATGTACAGGTGAGGGTGGCGGTGGCGCACTAGTTATGTTTTTTTTCCGGCTGCAACAATACAGTGCGCATGTTCTGTATGGCTGATGTAATACAGTATGTGTGTTCTCTATGGTTTTACCGTGCAGTTTGTGAATTCTTTATGGTTGGTACATTATAATTGGACACCAGCGAACGCAGCAACAGAACTTTGACAGAGGGTGACACATATGCCACTAGAGCAGACAAGTGGTTTTACAGAGTATACCAGTGTGTAATAATGTACCGTTAAACTGTACATGGTTAGACTGCAGACATGCGCATTAACATAACGTGAATACCAAACATGTGAACAGCTGGTGTACGGGAGCGGTTTGTTGTTTCCTGATTACCGGGCACTAGTCTGCAAAACACCTTGCTGACAAATAGTGGCTGCTGGGTGAGTACCAGCTGAGACAGGCGATGATGATCTGGAGTCAGCAAGATGTCGGAACTGCCTACACTGTGGTGTACTAAGACTAAAGAGACGCTATCGATAGCCGGTAGTTGATGTTGCAGCGTCACTGTCAACGGGCCATCCCACCGTTGCCCTTTTCATGGACCCGGTTAAATAAAAATTAAACAATTTCCTTCACTGTTTTGTTTAAACACCAGGGAACATAGCGATGACAACAACAACAACAGCAGTCTGCACTAGAATTGTAATTTTTCGTTCCTGAAAGTAGCCATGACCAGCTGGGCGTACACAGGCACAATTATTGCATAAGGCACATCGCACGCCCGAACACAAACTGGCCACTGGTTATTATCTGAGTATTCTGACACACATCGCCGCGGCCACTGTCGAAACACATTTCTTACGACATACTCTGCTCACAGTGTTGCACACAGCACTCAACTCAGTAGCTTTGCCAACGACACCAGGGACTACACACACAGCATATGGGAAAAGTGCATGGTCACAAGAAAACAGCACTTCAAGAATTTAACCGACTGCCCGCCTATCTGCCAGTTTGAAGTAGAGCAGGCCATGTAAGCGCGGAAAGCAAAGACTATCTTTAGTTCTGTGGGTAGTTTTATAACATTTTACAGCTCATACGCAGGCAAGTGAGTGGATAGACACACAGACAAGCAGGCGGGTTGACAAGTATACAGGCAAACCCATAGATATATGGGTGAAAGTCAGACAGACCAACACTCGACGCTCAGATGACAGGCGAGAAGGATAAATAATCAGACTGTTGCTAGTACCGTCGAAATTGGAACTCTGCTCTTGTTGAAGATTGGGACGGAGCGCTTCTGCCAAGTGTTCCCGGTGCTGTGGTGTCAATTCTGGACTCGTCTGAATTCTGGATACTGTATTTGTTGGCTCAGTAGTTATGGCCCACAAATATAACCAGTGAATTTGTGTATGGTGAGATTTGCATGTAGAGATTCTATTGTACACATATGTGCCACGTACACAATCACACATACATATAGATAGATTTAAAGATAGATACATAGATAGCTAGACAGACAGGCTGACTGATTGATTGATTGATAGATAGTTTGATTGATTGATAGATAGAGAGCTATGACTACACTTTACATTGTAAATCTTTGAGTCACTGCTGTGTGATGTTTGTCAGACCCTCCGTGGTGGATGGCTCAAACAAATACATGCAAATATTCACGGAGTTTGTAGAGATAACATCTCCCGGATCAACGCCACACCGAGAAAGAATACAGTACCTCGTCCTTAAGCCTTGCGAATCTTTTTACGCCGAAGACCGGTGCCGTCTTAACACATGGGAACTTGCCCGGGAGACCCACGAGAATAGGGCCCCTATAATAATCTATGAATATCAAGTGACTTGCCATAAATACAAATAAACTTTTGTATAAGAATTTCGTAGTAATTTCAGTCTGGGCCATCTGATCTGTTTTTATTGTTTAACATCAATTTTAATGCTAATAAAATAAATATATGTTTTCTATTATCTCATCTCATCTTGATCCTCTTATACCTTGCGGTATCGAAGTGGAGTATTATTTACACAGGAAAGTGCCGGTTTGTGTGCTTCGTAAATGGGATTTCACAGGGAATCTGTTATTCCCTCTGTCCATAGATAGCATGGTCGGCCATTTCTTCGCTTCCCGTCTGGTCTATTCGTCATTTCTTCTGTGGTCTACTGTTTCTTGACACCCGCATTATATGGCCAAACCATTTCACTCGTTGTTTTCTGATAAAATCCATAGTTGCTACTAGCCCCATTTTCCTTGGGATTTCACTCGTTACTGATCTTGCTATATTAAGAGCTCTTCACAGGAATCTCATTTCAGTTCTCTCTCTCTCCCCCCACCCCTTTATTTTCTTGGTTAAATATTATCGGCCATTTATATTTCATTCCAGTGAGTGGTTATTGTTGTGACCCAGCACACTCGTTTGCCCAGGGGCTGGTAATACTGTTTAGACGGCTCTGCTTAAGACGGGGGGAAACGCCGTCCGTCTCCACAATGGAGGTTGGCTATGTACATCCGCTGCTGTCTGTGGAAATCTCAAGTAGTGAGGCCCCACTCTCTTTCACTGTGTGATTCTGATACTCACAGCCTCCTGTAACTTTCTGCTCGAGCCGGCCGTGCTGGTACTTCTGTGCAGAAACGACCTTTTGCTAAACCCTGCTGGCCGAAATCGAAGCCGGGCACTTGGCGGATATTGAAACGCTTTCATTATCCCTAAGCGACAAAAGCCGTCCTCAAGACAGGATGTGGTCATCACTGGGTAAATTGCCTGCTGCTCAGGCCAGTGTTCTCCAACCCATGTGTCACAGCTCAATGGTGGGCAGTGAAAAAGTCCAAGTGGGCCGCCGGATATTTCTGCCTAATAATGTATCAAGAAAAGAATATCCATCCGTGACTTCCGGTTTGTGGTAAAAGGTTTTCTTAACCATATCAAAATAAAAACCAGGTACAGAATTCAAATGGGTGTTATTTCTGCCCTTCATCTACCAGAAACAACGCTGTAGCCACGTATACGATTTCTAACCTACGAGAGCTTTTCCAAAATAATCCTGGGAGTGTAAAGGGCCGTGTTTAAATGTGGAAAGGTGGTTCCAAAAATTTGATATCTCGAGGACAGTCTGTTGTTATATTTGAAAGCCACATTGCTCTTTAAGGTTTGGGATCTGGAGAACTGTATACGAAAATTGAAATCTGGAGGACAGTGCCTGCAATTTAAAATTGACTGTATAACTCAAAGAGACTAGTAAGTAATTCGCTACTTGTTACGGGGCATACAATCCATTGATATGATACTCTTTTAAAGTGAGATGTAAAAATTCATTGTTAGTCTCTTTAGACGGGAAGTTCACCTTGTTGGTGAGACGAGAATTCCACCATTGTAGCGAAACGAAAAACCCACCCATAATAGAGAGGCGTGAAATTCACTATTGGCAGTGAGACAACAAATCCACCACTATTGGTGAGAGGTGAAATCCACTGTTTGTGGCTTCTCGTGTTGATGTAACAAGGTCTGCCTCGCGGCAGGATTCGTGTCTTTATGTAGCCTGTGTTTTATTAATGAACCGATCTCTCCGCTGCGATGTAGAATATGGATCTTAGTGGTGACAGCCATTCCTGGCCATGTACAGTGTGTGTGTTCGTATGTGTATGTGTGTGTGTAATAGTAGTAATAGCATACCTGCCTTTACGTGGTGTGTGTGTGTGATAGTAGTAGTACCGTACTTATCTATACATTGTATGTAAGTGTGTGTGGGTATGTTTGTATGTGTGTGTAATAGTAGTAATACATGCCTTTACATGGTGTGTGTGTGATAGTAGTAGTACCGTACTTATCTATACATTGTATGTAAGTGTGTGTGTGGGTATGTTTGTATGTGTGTGTAATAGTAGTAATACATGCCTTTACATGGTGTGTGTGTGTGTGATAGTAGTAGTACCGTACTTATCTATACATTGTATGTAAGTGTGTGTGTGGGTATGTTTGTATGTGTGTGTAATAGTAGTAATACATGCCTTTACATGGTGTGTGTGTGATAGTAGTAGTACCGTACTTATCTATACATTGTATGTAAGTGTGTGTGTGTTTGGGTATGTTTGTATATGTGTGTAATAGTAGTAATACATGCCTTTACATGGTGTGTGTGTGATAGTAGTAGTACCGTACTTATCTATACATTGTATGCAAGTGTGTGTGTGTGTGTGTTAAGTTAGCTGCATACACGTTTTTGTTCCTTTAAAACGAGGTGCCAGTACTCAATACAAAGTGTCTAAATAGCTGTGCCGGTACTGATTAGAAAGGGTCTGTTACAGTTGCACTAAAAACTAAAAAATGGATGCCTTTAAAAGATGCCGGTTCTGTGTACTGTAAAATAAAAAAAAAGGCCCTACTTGTTTCTCCTTTGCAACAGGCCCCGGAATTTGTTGACTGTTGGTAGTGTTACCCCTGACAGAACCGGACTTGTTTCAGAAACGTCCTTGACTGCCAGGTTTACTCAGCCTTGAATTGGTACCGCGTACAGTCCTGGGAAGTAAAGCGACCGGCGTCATGTTGACCATATCACACAAGAGATGCAGCGTGCTGGGCGATGCGCTACTTTCTCCATTTTCCAACCACAGATAACGGAATACAAATTTTGCTGAGCAAGTGCCTACCCCAGAGTCAGCGCAGACATAGGACACCCGCGGCATGGTGAAATTAAGAAGAAAAAAGGCAGCAGGTTAAACAGATACAAATCATGGATGGGTCAGGCCGCGGACATTATTCAGCAGTTGTTCACTGGAGGACCTAAAACCTGGCGAGGAATGGGTACAAGTACCAGTAGAGTGCTGTAAGACCTTTTCTGTTTGCATCCGACTAGACAGAAAATACAGACAAGAAAGTCCAGCCGCTGTTGATGCAGTAATGCAGGCTTTGATTTTCGAGAATTTCATGCTCGGGGATGCTGTCGTTTACACAGATGGGTCTGTGATTCGCCATGTGAGAACTACTTGGGCTTTTACGGCTCAGGTTGGAGTTAGAATTGTGAAGCAAGATGCTGATGCTGGTGCATTTACCACAATTAGTCTGACTATGGAGGTGATGGGGGTGACCAAAGCAATAACATGGCTGGAGACACAGACCTTTTCCCGCGCATGCTTTCTCAGTGACAGTGAGTATGCTCAGGAAGATAAGAAAAGGGCTGGTGCTAAAGACAGTGGCTGGAGTCTCTTGAGCGGTCGGAGCAGCCAGGGCTGCCAATGCTGGGTCCCCCCCCCCCCCTCCCCCCCAGATCTGGGTTTTTATTTGACGCCTTAAGGAAATTAAAAAAAAAAAAATATATCCTTATATAAAAGTGATAAATGTTAACTATAAATTGTGTACATTTTAACAATCTGGGTTTTTTTTTGTTTGTTCTTTGTCTATGTATAGCTTGGGTTTTTGTTTAGCGAAGCTGGGTTTTTCAAAAAAATCCCGTTGGCAGCTCTGGAGCAGACACATATCAGTTTCCTGTTTGTGCCAAGCGGGCAGGGAAACGAGCAAGCTGATTGGCTTGCAGGTGAAGCTGCTGTGGAGGACGGACCAGCCATAGACCAAGTTGATATTCTGAATGCTGAATGAGAAGTATGACGCCTCGCGGCAGGATTCGTGTCTTTATGTAGCCTGTGTTTTATTAATGAACCGATCTCTCCGCTGCGATGTAGAATATGGATCTTAGTGGTGACAGCCATTCCTGGCTCTGTACAGTGTGTGTGTTCGTATGTGTATGTGTGTGTGTGTAATAGTAGTAATAGCATACCTGCCTTTACGTGGTGTGTGTGTGTGATAGTAGTAGTACCGTACTTATCTATACATTGTATGTATGTTTGTATGTGTGTGTGTGTTTACATGGTGTGTGTGGGTAGTAGTGTTTGTATGTGTGTGTGTAATAATAGTAGTAATACATGCCTTTACATGGTGTGTGTGTGTGTGATAGTAGTAGTACCGTACTTATCTATACATTGTATGTAAGTGTGTGTGTGGGTATGTTTTGTATGTGTGTGTAATAGTAGTAATACATGCCTTTACATGGTGTGTGTGTGTGATAGTAGTAGTACCGTACTTATCTATACATTGTATGTAAGTGTGTGTGTGTGTGGGTATGTTTGTATATGTGTGTAATAGTAGTAATACATGCCTTTACATGGTGTGTGTGTGATAGTAGTAGTACCGTACTTATCTATACATAGTGTGTAAGTGTGTGTGTGTTAAGTTAGCTGCATACACGTTTTTGTTTCCTTTAAAAACGAGGTGCCAGTACTCAATACAAAGTGTCTAAATAGCTGTGCCGGTACTGATTAGAAAGTGTCTGTTACAGTTGCACTAAAAACTAAAAAATGGATGCCTTTAAAAGATGCCGGTTCTGTGTACTGTAAAAAAAAAAAAAAAGGCCCTACTTGTTTCTCCTTTGCAACAGGCCCCGGAATTTGTTGACTGTTGGTAGTGTTACCCCTGACAGAACCGGACTTGTTTCAGAAACGTCCTTGACTGCCAAGTTTACTCAGCCTTGAATTGGTACCGCGTACAGTCCTGGGAAGTAAAGCGACCGGCGTCATGTTGACCATATCACACAAGAGATGCAGCGTGCTGGGGCGATGCGCTACTTTCTCCATTTTCCAACCACAGATAACGGAATACAAATTTTGCTGAGCAAGTGCCTACCCCAGAGTCAGCGCAGACATAGGACATCCCGCGGCATGGTGAAATTAAGAAGAAAAAAGGCAGCAGGTTAAACAGATACAAATCATGGATGGGTCAGGCCGCGGACATTATTCAGCAGTTGTTCACTGGAGGACCTAAAACCTGGCGAGGAATGGGTACAAGTACCAGTAGAGTGCTGTAAGACCTTTTCTGTTTTCATCCGACTAGACAGAAAATACAGACAAGAAAGTCCAGCCGCTGTTGATGCAGTAATGCAGGCTTTGATTTTCGAGAATTTCATGCTCGGGGATGCTGTCGTTTACACAGATGGGTCTGTGATTCGCCATGTGAGAACTACTTGGGCTTTTACGGCTCAGGTTGGAGTTAGAATTGTGAAGCAAGATGCTGATGCTGGTGCATTTACCACAATTAGTCTGACTATGGAGGTGATGGGGGTGACCAAAGCAATAACATGGCTGGAGACACAGACCTTTTCCCGCGCATGCTTTCTCAGTGACAGTGAGTATGCTCAGGAAGATAAGAAAAGGGCTGGTGCTAAAGACAGTGGCTGGAGTCTCTTGAGCGGTCGGAGCAGCCAGGGCTGCCAATGCTGGGTCCCCCCCCCCCCTCCCCCCCAGATCTGGGTTTTTATTTGACGCCTTAAGGAAATTAAAAAAAAAAAATATATCCTTATATAAAAGTGATAAATGTTAACTATAAATTGTGTACATTTTAACAATCTGGGTTTTTTTTTGTTTGTTCTTTGTCTATGTATAGCTTGGGTTTTTGTTTAGCGAAGCTGGGTTTTTCAAAAAAATCCCGTTGGCAGCTCTGGAGCAGACACATATCAGTTTCCTGTTTGTGCCAAGCGGGCAGGGAAACGAGCAAGCTGATTGGCTTGCAGGTGAAGCTGCTGTGGAGGACGGACCAGCCATAGACCAAGTTGATATTCTGAATGCTGAATGAGAAGTATGACGCCTCGCGGCAGGATTCGTGTCTTTATGTAGCCTGTGTTTTATTAATGAACCGATCTCTCCGCTGCGATGTAGAATATGGATCTTAGTGGTGACAGCCATTCCTGGCTCTGTACAGTGTGTGTGTTCGTATGTGTATGTGTGTGTGTAATAGTAGTAATAGCATACCTGCCTTTACGTGGTGTGTGTGTGTGATAGTAGTAGTACCGTACTTATCTATACATTGTATGTATGTGTGTGTGTGTGTGTGGGTATGTTTGTATGTGTGTGTAATAGTAGTAATACATGCCTTTACATGGTGTGTGTGTGTGTGATAGTAGTAGTACCGTACTTATCTATACATTGTATGTAAGTGTGTGTGTGGGTATGTTTGTATGTGTGTGTAATAGTAGTAATACATGCCTTTACATGGTGTGTGTGTGTGATAGTAGTAGTACCGTACTTATCTATACATTGTATGTAAGTGTGTGTGTGTGTGGGTATGTTTGTATATGTGTGTAATAGTAGTAATACATGCCTTTACATGGTGTGTGTGTGATAGTAGTAGTACCGTACTTATCTATACATAGTGTGTAAGTGTGTGTGTTAAGTTAGCTGCATACACGTTTTTGTTCCTTTAAAACGAGGTGCCAGTACTCAATACAAAGTGTCTAAATAGCTGTGCCGGTACTGATTAGAAAGTGTCTGTTACAGTTGCACTAAAAACTAAAAAATGGATGCCTTTAAAAGATGCCGGTTCTGTGTACTGTAAAAAAAAAAAAAAAGGCCCTACTTGTTTATCCTTTGCAACAGGCCCCGGAATTTGTTGACTGTTGGTAGTGTTACCCCTGACAGAACCGGACTTGTTTCAGAAACGTCCTTGACTGCCAAGTTTACTCAGCCTTGAATTGGTACCGCGTACAGTCCTGGGAAGTAAAGCGACCGGCGCCATGTTGACCATATCACACAAGAGATGCAGCGTGCTGGGCGATGCGCTACTGTCTCCATTTTCCAACCACAGATAACGGAATACAAATTTTGCTGAGCAAGTGCCTACCCCAGAGCCAGCGCAGACATAGGACATCCGCGGCATGGTGAAATTAAGAAGACAAAGGGCAGCAGGTTAAAAAGATACAAATCATGGATGGGTCAGGCCGCGGACATTATTCAGCAGTTGTTCACTTGAGGACCTAAAACCTGGCGAGGAATGGGTACAAGTACCAGTAGAGTGCTGTAAGACCTTTTCTGTTTTCATCCGACTAGACAGAAAATACAGACAAGAAAGTCCAGCCGCTGTTGATGCAGTAATGCAGGCTTTGATTTTCGAGAATTTCATGCTCGGGGATGCTGTCGTTTACACAGATGGGTCTGTGATTCGCCATGTGAGAACTACTTGGGCTTTTACGGCTCAGGTTGGAGTTAGAATTGTGAAGCAAGATTCTGATGCTGGTGCATTTACCACAATTAGTCTGACTATGGAGGTGATGGGGGTGACCAAAGCAATAACATGGCTGGAGACACAGACCTTTTCCCGCGCATGCTTTCTCAGTGACAGTGAGTATGCTCAGGAAGATAAGAAAAGGGCTGGTGCTAAAGACAGTGGCTGGAGTCTCTAAAGCGGTCGGAGCAGCCAGGGCTGCCAATGCTGCCCCCCCCCCCCCCCCAGATCTGGGTTTTTATTTGACGCCTTAAGGAAATCTTTTTTTTTTTTAAATATATCCTTATATAAAAGTGATAAATGTTAACTATAAATTGTGTACATTTTAACAATCTGGGTTTATTTTTTTTTTTTGGGGGGGGGGGGGGGGGGGGGGGGGGGGGGGTTTGTTCTTTGTCTATGTATAGCTTGGGTTTTTGTTTAGCGAAGCTGGGTTTTTCAAAAAAATCCAGTTGGCAGCTCTGGAGCAGACACATATCAGTTTCCTGTTTGTGCCAAGCGGGCAGGGAAACGAGCAAGCTGATCGGCTTGCAGGTGAAGCTGCTGTGGAGGACGGACCAGCCATAAGACCAAGTTGATATTCTGAATGCTGAATGAGAAGTATGACGTTTGCGAGAGCCAAGTGATGACTGAATCTGCGACAATAACCAGTCTACTAGAAAAGCATGAGTGTGGCCAGACAGGAGCACAAGGCAGGAAGCCAAAGAAAGAATAAGAAACCCACACAGAACTGGTGTCGTCGGCCGCGTCACCGGGGGATCCGAGCACTTACGTACTGACTGGTTCGATCTACAGTAAAGACATCTGTCGACTAACTAACCCACCGATGCCGATTGGTCTCTGTAGATCTAGTTCTATACGCCTGAAGGCGTGAAAAGGAGACCTTTTTAAAATTGTATAGTGTTACTAGGTAGTGTTACATTCAGTAGTTTACCGCTACTTCCCTAAAGGGCGACTCTCATAACGTTGCGGACATGAACGCAGAGCGGTCTGCTGCCAAATCGTCAGCAGCTGAATGGAGCCCGGGATGTTGGAATTGCGAAATCGCGTTAATTGCTGCCTAGGCCGCCTTGATCTGTACGGTAGCCGCCAATTTAAAATCTAAAATGCCCAAATGTACCCATTTTTGGGGCGGTGTAGAGCGAGGGATGGGGAATAGACATGGGAGGATTTGGCTGCATGGCTATCGCAGATTAGGATTTAACGTTTCCTTTATTGTTTGGCCGTGTTGTGAGACGAGGGAAGCTGGGATATGTTGTGACCACTGGGGAACTTTGTAAAAGAGAGATGACGGAGACAACAGGAGAGGTTTATCGACAACCTATTTTCATGGTATGCAGGGCTGCCGACATCTCAGGTTGTGCCGAGGCACGATCGCCCACGCCAGTTGGCAAGACACTTGATAATGGTTCTTTTTTTTTGGTTGCGGCGTCCCTAGATCACATTTGTTGTGTGGGGAGGGGGGGGGGGGTGGAGCTGAATTGTGCACTACCAAATTCTACTGCCAGCAACATTCTTCTTTTTCCTTCTGCCCCCATTGGAGCATAGGCGCTCACCCCGTGTCCTCCCCATATTTTTAACTTCTCTCTCTAGCTACCTTCTCCTTGCATTTTTTCAACTGCCTTTTTTTCTTAACCTAAATGGGTTCCAGAAATTCTAGTGATATTGCTCTCAGGGTTTCTCAACATGTCTCCTTTCCAACGCCAGCGTCTTTTCTTCAACTTTTGGTCCATTGGAACTTTAGTTCTCTCCCAAAGCTCTACATTAGGGATTTTATCATACATTTTAATTCCCCCTATTCTGCGCAGACACCAGTTAACGAATATTTGTAGATTAGTAATTGTTTGAGTTGTTCTTCATGTTTCCGCTCCAAACGCCGTTACCGATTTGATATTAGAATTCAACATTTTAAGTTTGGTATTAGTTTTAATTTCTGTTGACCTCCACAAATTTCCAAGTGCTTTGCAAACCATTCTTACCTTATGTATTCTTATGTTAATATCTTTATCAGTTCGTCCATCTTTACCTACATAACTTTCCAAATAAGTGTATGATTTCACTTTCTTATTTTATTGTTATTTTACTAAAGTGATTATTCCCATGTCTTTTTGTGTGTGTGTGTGTGCGTGCGCGTGTGTGTGTTTTTTTTTTTTTAAATATTGTCTGCTCTCCGCTTCTTTCAGTTTTAATCTCTTTGGGGGATTTCTGTAGGTCTCATCTACTGTGACCATACTGATCCTGCTGCCCGCTCCCACATTCAGTCTCCGCCTCTAGCGGGCGCCCGCCCGCCAGCCCGCCACTGTTGTATTAAACTTTCATGATATTCTTGATTATACAGCCTCATTGACTATGTAAATAACATCTCATCAATATTCATATCACGTGCCTGCCTGTTTAGTATTCAAGTTTATTCCGTTCAGCCCGCTGGTGATTGGTGTGTCTTGGAATAACGTTCTAGCTCTGTTTTTTCCCGACTTCGACATATATTCGTTGTCTGGCTGTGCATGAGTGTCTCTTTGCGTAAGAGTATTTGCTTGTCTGTGCCTTAACAGGAGGGTATGTCTGTTGTCTCTCTGTGCCTGCAGTATATGTGTCAGCTGTTTGCGTAGGTTGTTGGTTTGTCCATCTGTTTATGCATGCGACATTGCAACCTGTCTGGGATGGGGAGATTGCATTAAATCTCACTAACTCTGTAGTTGTCTGTGTGTGAGTGGACGTGTGTATATGTGGTGGAATCGGTCTGTGTGTGTGAGTGCTTGCATACGAGTTTGCTTGGTTGTGTGTCTGTGTGGTTGTTTTTCTACCTCAGGGCAGAAGAGGAAAGACTCAACAAGTCTGTTAGATCCCCCTACATCTCAGGACAGAAGAGGAAAGACTAAACAAGACTGCAAGATACCCCTGCATCTCAGGACAGAAGAGGAAAGACTAAACAAGACTGTTAGGTTCCCCAACATCTCAGGGCATAAGAGGAAAAACTAAACAAGAATGTTAAGTCCCCCTATATGTCAGGGCAGAAGAGGAAAGACTTAACACGAATGTTATGTCCGCTATATCTCAGGACAGAAGAGGAAAGTCTAAACAAGACTATTAGGTACCCCTATATCTCAGGGCGTAAGAGGAAAAACTAAACAAGAATGTTAGGTCCCCTACATCTCATGACAGAAGAGGAAAGACTGTATCCATTTGAAGAAGTGCTAAGACTGGCACTAAACTGACATGACCTCAGATGAGTCTCTTCTCTGATGTCAACACAGGTGAGTGCCTTTAATGATATTTATCTTCTTGTCCAACAGACGATGGACACCCACAGCAGCGCGAACCCACTGCTCCAGCAGCTGCCAGCGCTACAGCAGATAGCCTTGGGTCTGACCCCAGCCGGAGGTACAGGCCTCATAGTACAGAATCAGTTTGGGCAGCAGGCAGTGGTCAGTGCACATGTGTGTTTCTGTTTGTCTTTATGGGAAGCCATCTATGTGAATGCTACAGTCCCAGTGTGGGTTACGGGACCCCATTGAGGGGAAAACAAGAGTCTACTTACTGCCTACCCAACAAGCATGTATAAAAGTGGACTAAGTGGGAGCTTCCTTCGCAGTTGGAGTGCATCTGATTGAGAGTCCAGGAACCAGCAGCCTGCATTAAAATAAGCTAGATCTGTAAAATGGATGTGCATGCAACAGAGAGCCCAGAAGTGGATAAGCAACCAGAACTTTTCTCAGGAGTTTACAGCCAATGAATATGAAGAAGAAGAAGAATGTTACAGTGCGCCAGTGGCAGCATATAGCTAAAAGTAATGGTGGTGATGCTTCAGAAAACTGTTGGTTCATTGTTTTTAATATTGTGTAATTCCTGTGTGGGTTCCGGGGGGAGGGGGGGGGGGGGGGTTGACTCCCTGCCTACTGTCAAGTTTGTCATAAGGTCAACTAGTTAGGCACGTTTCCTTTAAATTTTGAGTGCACCCAAAGTTTACTTAAATTTGATAAAATTTTAAACATTAAAATTTTTTTTTATAAAAGCCTCAATTTTTACAATTCAGGCTTTATCCATTATTTTGAAAACAAAATTTATTCTCCTTTGCCTAAATGTTGAATCAAGAATCGACATCACAGCACTCAGGACACCCCCAAAAGCACTCTGTCCCCATCTTCAGCAGCAAGTGAAGAGTTTCAATTCCGATGGTACCAGTAACTGTCTGATTGTTTGTTTGTCTCACCCTTCCCTTGAGTGTTGAGCATCAGCCAGATCCCCTGATAACTCCCCGCAGCGCCATTCTCCTCAGACTTTAATGATCTGTTTGTGTTTCCTCACTGTTCACTCGCTCCCAAAGGGCCCTCACAACATCTAGCTTGTCATACATCAATTTCACCACCAAGTGGTGCAGAACCGGCCAGAGTATCTGTCTGGTCATTTCCGAACACACCGGCATGACCTGGAGAAAAATGCAAAAGATGCCAACTCTGCATGGAGCATGCTTGTCTCCACTTTCTCAACATGCTCTGTGAGTCAGTTACACTTATGGCATGTGTGTACAGCTGATTTTCAAGTCAGTGGAAGGTAGCAGTGACTGCCTCCACCTCCATTCTCAAACTAGATGTTGTGATATCATATGCAGACTTTGTTGCACTAAGCGACATCCATTTGCTTTTGCTCTGAACCCCCATGCACTTCGTCTGCCCCTCAGTACAGAACCATTTGTATAGATAATCACATAACCTGGTGCAAACTGTCACGAATCATTTGTTGAACTTAAACTTTGCCTGAGAAGATTTATAAAACAGTTTTGGCACTGCATTTGCAACAGTGTCTCTTACCTTATTTGCAGCTTCTATCTTGGGCATGTGTGAATGCGCATGATGGTTAAGCACAGGATTTTGTAATTTCTTTCAAGATGTGCCACTGACATTAAGTTTAAAGATTATATAATTTACAAGTATAAAGTATTAAAGAAAGAATGAAAAAAAAAACACAGAAAACAGACTAATTATTTTTAATGTTAATGATAATATCAAATGAAAATACGGTGTGCTGCAAGTTGTGCAGTGCCTATGCACCAGCCACCAGTAGTGTTGTTTTAACAAACCAGCACTGTGTACTCTTTATTTTTTAAGCACACAAGCTCCCCTATCTCTACACACGCATACCACACACACGCATGCATGCACGTGCACATACACACATAATTTAGCCAACCCTGGACCCCACACATCTAGCTAACACAGATATCTACACACGTAGCTTACACAAATCCCCACACATGTAGCTAACACAGATCCCCACACATGTAGCTTACACAGATCCCCACACATGTAGCTTACACAGATCCCCACACATGTAGCTTACACAGATCCCCACACATGTAGCTTACACAAATCCCCACACATGTAGCTTACACAAATCCCCACACATGTAGCTTACACAAATCTCCACACATGTAGCTTACACAAATCCCCACACATGTAGCTTACACAAATCCCCACACATGTAGCTTACACAGATCCCCACACATGTAGCTTACACAGATCCCCACACATGTAGCTTACACAGATCCCCACACATGTAGCTTACACAGATCCCCACACATGTAGCTTACACAGATCCCCACACATGTAGCTTACACAGATCCCCACACATGTAGCTTACACAGATCCCCACACATGTAGCTTACACAAATCTCCACACATGTAGCTTACACAAATCCCCACACATGTAGCTTACACAGATCCCCACACATGAAGCTTACACAGATCCCCACACATGTAGTTTACACAGATCCCCACACATGAAGCTTACACAGATCCCCACACATGTAGCTTACACAAATCCCCACACATGTAGCTTACACAGATCCCCACACATGTAGCTTACACAGATCCCCACACATGTAGCTTACACAGATCCCCACACATGTAGCTTACACAGATCCCCACACATGTAGCTTACACAGATCCCCACACATGTAGCTTACACAGATCCCCACACATGAAGCTTACACAGATCCCCACACATGTAGTTTACACAGATCCCCACACATGAAGCTTACACAGATCCCCACACATGTAGCTTACACAGATCCCCACACATGAAGCTTACACAGATCCCCACACATGTAGCTTACACAGATCCCCACACATGTAGCTTACACAGATCCCCACACATGAAGCTTACACAGATCCCCACACATGTAGCTTACACAGATCCCCACACATGTAGCTTACACAGATCCCCACACATGTAGCTTACATAGATATCTATACCTGTAGCTTACACAGATCCCCACACATGTAGCTTACACAGATCTCCACACATGTAGCTTACACAGATCCCCACACATGAAGCTTACAAAGATCCCCACACATGTAGCTTACACAGATCCCCACACATGTAGCTTACACAGATCCCCACACATGTAGCTTACACAAATCCCCACACATGTAGCTTACACAGATCCCCACACATGTAGCTTACACAGATCCCCACACATGTAGCTTACACAGATCCCCACACATGTAACTTACACAGATCCCCACACATGTAGCTTACAATGATCCCCACTTATTTAGCTTACATAGATCATTACACGTTTTGTTTGCACAGATCCTCACACATTTAACTTTTATAAGATCTCTGCTTTTTTAACTTACGCAGATCCCCACACATATAGCTTACAAAGATCCCCACACATATAGCTTATGCAGATCCACAAACATATAGCTTATGTAAATCCCCACACATATAGCTTATGCAGATCCCCACACATATAGCTTACACAGATCCCCACACATATAGCTCACACAGATCCCCACACATATAGCTTATGCAGATCCTCACACATATAGCTAACTCTAGTTGTCACAGATGTCTGTAGAGACAAACAGAGAATATATATATATATATATATATATATATATATATATATATATATATATATATATATATATATATATATATATATATAATATATATATATATATATATATATATAAATATATATATATATATAGAGAGAGAGAGAGAGAGAGAGAGGGAGAGGGAGAGGGCATACAGATGTATTTGTTGATGCTGTCCTGTGATTTGCATTGTTTGCATTGGTCAATGTTTATGAAAACACCAAAAGTGTCATTAGTGACTGGAGCCAATATCCCATCATTTCTCTCCACTAGATCCCAGTTTCCTCAGGTATACCCAGTACTGGACTGTCGCTGTCTTCCCAGGATCTGCAGCAGTTTCTTCTCCAAAGCCAGCAGATGAAAGGGGTTATGTCCCCACCCAGTGGCCAACAGCCGCAGTTTGCTCACATTTTAAACCTCAGCTCAGATTCTCGAGACACCAAACCATTGTACCTAACAAACACAGCTGTAAGTTGTTGGAACTTATAGATGTCATTGTTGACTGGATCTTGTTGGGGATGAATATGATGTAATTTATTGACATTTTGTTTGTATGTGTGTGTGTGTGTGTGTGCGCGCATGTGTGTGTGAGAGAGAGAGAGAGAGAGTGAGTGTGTGAGAGTGATGTCATTGTTTACTGATATTGTTTATTTGCACATATGAGGTGACATGTTCTGCTGGCATTGTGTGTGTGTGTGTATGCACGCATATGCGTGCATGAGAGAGAGGGAGGGAGGGAGATTTCATTGTTTACTGACATTGTGTGTGATTTAATTATTTACTAACATTGCATGTATATGTGATGTCATTATTTGCCTTTGTGTGAGTGTGTGATGTCATTGTCTGCTGACAGTAGATGTATGTCTGTTGTCATTGTTTACTGACATTGTGTTTGGTTTCATTATTTACTGACATTGCATGTATATGTGATGTAATTATTTGCCTTTGTGTGCATGTGTGATGTAGTTTTTTAAAACTGAAACTGTATGAGTAGGTATAGTTTAATGATGTTGGCCATGTGTAGTATCATTGTTTTCTTGAGAGTGTGTGTTTGTGCGTGCAGGCAAGTGGGTGTCATTTTGAATCAGTGATGTCATTGTTTATAAATATTTATATGGATGTATGTGACATATTATTGTGAATGTGTGTGTGTGGTGAATTTTACTGACATTATTGAAATGTTTACTGGCATGGATATGTGTGGCATCATTGTTTACTAATATTCTAGATCTGTGTGGCATCATTGTTTACTAAAATTTTAGGTATGTGTGGCATCATTGTTTACTGACATGGATAGGTGTGGCATCTTTGTTAACAGACATGGACATGTGTGGCATCATTGTTTACTGATATAGATGTGTGTGACATCATTGTTTACTGACATGGATAGGTGTGGCATCATTGTTTACTGACATGGATGTGTGTGACATCATTGTTTACTGACAGGGGTGTGTGTGGCATCATTGTTTAATGGCATGGCTACTTGTCTATTGTTTACTAACATGGATATTTGGGACATCATTGTTTACCGACATGGATAGTTGGGGCATCATTGTTTACTTGCATGATAGTTGGGGCATCATTGTTTACCGAGATGGATAGTTGGGGCATCATTGTTTACCAAGATGGATAGTTGGGGCATCATTGTTTACCGGCATGGATAGTTGAGGCATCATTGTTTACTGACATGGATAGTTGGGGCATCATTGTTTACTGGCATGGATAGTTGGGGCATCATTGTTTATTGACATGGATATTTGGGGCATCATTGTTTACCGAGATGGATAGTTGGGGCATCATTGTTTACTGGCATGGATAGTTGGGGCATCATTGTTTACTGGCATGGATAGTTGAGGCATCATTGTTTACTGACATGGATAGTTGAGGCATCATTGTTTACTGGCATGGATAGTTGAGGCATCATTGTTTACTGACATGGATAGTTGGGGCATCATTGTTTACTGACATGGATAGTTGGGGCATCATTGTTTACTGGCATTGATAGTTGAGGCATCATTGTTTACTGACATGGATAGTTGGGGCATCATTGTTTACTGGCATGGATAGTTGAGGCATCATTGTTTACTGACATGGATAGTTGGGGCATCATTGTTTACTGACATGGATAGTTGAGGCATCATTGTTTACTGACATGGATAGTTGAGGCATCATTGTTTACTGGCATGGATAGTTGGGGCATCATTGTTTACTGGCATGGATAGTTGGGGCATCATTGTTTACTGGCATGGATAGTTGGGGCATCATTGTTTACTGGCATGGATAATTGGGGCATCATTGTTTACTGGCATGGATAGTTGGGGCCTCATTGTTTACTAACATTATTTCTGTGTTATATTTCTGGTGATTAGAATTGTCATTTGTGGGAATAAATATCAGACCCAGGATTCAGTTGAAAGATGATCTTTTCAGGTATCAAATGCATCGCCGGTCAGCTCACCATCCCTACGGCCCATTGGTACATCAGCACCAACTTACTCAGCCTGCACATCATCATCCTCCTCCTCCTCAGCAGCACATCTACAGACTCTGCAGGCATCACCAATTTCCCAGGCTCTCAGCCAGATGTTGCAGGGGGCGCAGACCGTCTCAATGATACAGGGTGGTCAACTACAGCAGTTTCTCTTGGTCAGTCCATCGCAGCTGGGTCAGTTGGCCATGCAGTCACAGCTGTTAGTTCCAAATCAGGTCAGTTTCTTCCCAACAAGGGCTCTGAGGGGGAGGGGAGGGGTATTTAAGGTGAAAGGGGAACTTATTTGAGGTGGAAGGGGGACTCATTTGAGGTGGAAGGGGGCATTTGAGGTGGAAGGGGAGACTCATGTGAGGTGAAAGTAGAACTCATTTGAGATGAAAGGGGGACTCATTTGAGGTGGAAGGGGGACTCATTTGAGGTGGAAGGGGAGACTCATGTGAGGTGAAAGGGAGACTCATTTGAGGTGAAAGGGAGACTCATGTGAGGTGAAAGGGAGACTCATTTGAGGTGAAAGGGAGACTCATTTGAGGTGGAAGGGGGATTCATTTGAGGTAAAGGGGGACTCATTTGAGATGAAAGGGGGACTCATTTGAGGTGGAAGGGGGGACTCATTTGATGTGGAAGGGGAAACATTTGAGGTAAATGGGGACTCATTTGAGGTGGAAGGGGGACTCATTTGAGGTGGAAGGGGAGACTCATGTGAGGTGAAAGGGAGACTCATTTGAGGTGAAAGGGAGACTCATGTGAGGTGAAAGGGAGACTCATGTGAGGTGAAAGGGAGACTCATTTGAGGTGAAAGGGAGACCCATTTGAGGTGGAAGGGGGATTCATTTGAGGTAAAGGGGGACTCATTTGAGATGAAAGGGGGACTCATTTGAGGTGGAAGGGGGGACTCATTTGATGTGGAAGGGGAAACATTTGAGGTAAATGGGGACTCATTTGAGGTGGAAGGGGGGACATTTGAGGTAAATGGGGACTCATTTGAGGTGGAAGGGGGACATTTGAGGTAAATGGGGACTCATTTGATGTGGAAGGGGGGACATTTGAGGTAAAGGGGGACATTTGAGATGAAAGGGGGACTCATTTGAGGTGGAATGGGGACTCATTTGAGGTGGAGGGGGGGGGGGATAAAAAGCCACTGCCCATCTGACAAGCATGTTGCATGAGGACTAATAAGGGGCACTATCTTTGAAGTCAGAGTGCATCTGCCTGAGAGCGAGGAATCAGCAGTTTGGATAAACAAATTTGTTGCAGGAATGGGGACTCATTTGAGGTGGAAGGGGGGGGGGGTGGGTGGGGGGGGGGGGGGGGGGAAAGCCACTGCCCATCTGACAAGCATGTTGCATGAGGACTAATAAGGGGCACTATCTTTGAAGTCAGAGTGCATCTGCCTGAGAGCGAGGAATCAGCAGTTTGGATAAACAAATTTGTACAGATCTGTAAATGTAAATGTTTCTGCCATTGAAAGCTAAGAAGAAGAAAAAGAGAGTTTTTGTTTAGTTCAAAGTCAGATCAGTTCCTGAATGATAGTTCCAAGTTCATTCTGTAGCATGATTGTGATCCTCTATGTATTTGTCTGCAGTCAGTAGTTGGCTCTCCTGTCAAATCCGGACGAAGAATAAACAGCCGTGGACGAGTTAGTCAGAGTTCTCTCCCTTGGCCGCACTCCGAACAGTAATCGGAAAACAAACGAAATAAACGACACACTTACCTATCATCCTGCGGTTGCGTGTAGGGCTGCGTACGGTTTCGTGAGGCATTGTGAATGGTTGTGTAGTCATCATCATGCGGTTGTTGGGTTAGAGTTAGGGGTAGGGGTAGGGTTAGGGTTAGGGGTAGGGTTAGGGGTAGGGTTAGGGGTAGGGGTAGGGTTAGGGGTAGGGTTAGGGTTAGGGGTCGGGTTAGGGGTAGGGTTAAGGGTAGGGTTAAGGGTAGGGTTAGGGTTAGGGGTAGGGTTAGGGTTAGATGTGAAAATTTTGACGTAGGATTTCGAAATACTGGCCGACAATCAGATGTTTGTGGGAGTGGCGCCACTGAAACTCTGCCAAATATGACGCCAATAGCGTGCGGCTGGTGCCCCCAATCGTTGGCGAATTGTGCGTTTGTTTAGCATCCAGAGACCCTCTATTGTTTGTGTGTGTATGGGACTGTGCGCGATTATAGGGAACTCCGGCGTTAAAATTGTCAAATATTACGCTAAACTTAACCCTACCGCTAACCCTAATCCTAATTCTACTCCCTAGCCCTAACCCCTACCCCTAACCACGCAAATTTATCGATCATTAAAGCATACAAATCGGCAAAAACCAACAAACGAAACACACCCAAAAAAAAAAAAAACCAGATTTGTCCTGCAGCGTCGAAAAAAAACCCAGATCTGGGGGAAACAACCAAGCATTGGCAGCCCTGATGTCGACGTCACTGTCTTCTTTGTTTCGTTGTGGCTTTTCCGATCACTGTTTGCAGTGTGATCAAGGGAGAGAACTCTGACTAAGTCGTCCAAGGCATTTTAGTCTTCGTCCGGATTTGACAGGAGTACCCAGTAGTTCATATAATAAAATCATTCTCTATGTTTTTGTCTGCAGTCAGTAGTTCATATAATAAAATCATTCTCTATGTTTTTGTCTGCAGTCAGTAGTTCATATAATAAAATCATTCTCTATGTTTTTGTCTGTATTAATTAGTTTTTATGATATAATTTATCCTCTGTGTGCAGTCAGTAGTTCCCATGTTTTTGTCTGTATTAATTAGTTTTTATAATATAATTTATCCTCTGTGTGTCTGTAGTCAGTAGTTCCTATTACAAAATGTTCCTCTTTTGTGTCTGTAGCGAATAGTTCCTATTAAAAAAAAAGAGCCTCTATTTGTCTTTAGTCATTAGTTCCTATAATAAAATCATTCTCCTTGTTTTTTGTTTGTATTCATTCGTTTCTAAAATAAAATCCTCTTCATGTCTATAGCCAGTAGTTCCTATTAAACAAATAAGATCCTATATTTGTCTTAAGTCATTAGTTCCTATAATAAAATGGTCCTCCATTTATCTGTCATTAGTTCCTATCATAAAGTCGCCCTCTGTGTATCTGTAGTCAGTAGTTCCTATACTGAAATAACCCCTTGTGTATTTGTCTGTAGTCAGTAGTTCCTATAAAAAAATCGCTCTCTATGTATTTGTAGTCAGTAGTTCCTATAATAAGATCCCGTATATGTCAGTAGTCAGTAGTGCCTGAAATAAAATGATTATCTATGTATTTGTCTGTAGTCGATAATTTATAAAATAAAATGATCCTTTCTGTGTCCAAAGTCAGTAGTTCCTAAAATAGAATGATTCTCTTTGTGTGTAACTCTAATTCCTATAATGAAATCACTGCCTGTGTACTTGTCTGTAGTCAATAGTTGCTACAATAAAACGATTTTCTGTGTGTCTGTAGTCGATAGTTCCTACAGTGAAATGACCCACTAGTCCTTGTCTGTAGTCAGTTTGTTTACTGATCTTCAAACAGGGTACAATGCCACTATTATCAGCTGGCAACCTGGCCATGCTCACACAGCCGGTCACCACCACATCACAGCAGCAACAGCAGGAGCAGCAGCTACAACAGCAACAGCAGCCAGAATCACCAGGAAGACTGCCAGAGCAAAGTTCTCCCTCTGGACAAGACAGTCCAAGGGAGAACTCTCCAGTTCTGATGAATACCGGCGATGTCATGGTCTGTCTCATTATGCTGTGTGCTTGTTATCTGTCTGTCTGTCTGTCTGTCTCATTGTTCTGTGTGCTTGTTGTGTGTCTTTCTGTTTGTCTCATTGTACTGTGTGCTAGTTGTCTGTGTCATTGTGCCTTATGCTGTGTTATTGTTTCTGTCTTGCTGTCTGTCTTGTGCTGTGTGCTTGTTGTCTCTTGTGTTATCTCATTGTGCTGTGTTATTGTGTTGTTTCTTATTTTGCTATGTGCTTGTTGTCTCTCTTGTCTATCTAATTCTGCTGTATGCTTGTCGTCTCTCTTGTCTGTCTAATTGTGCTATCTTATTGTGCTGTATGCTTGTTGTCTCTCTTGTCTATCTAATTCTGCTGTGTGCTTGTTGTTTCTCTTGTCTATCTAATTCTGCTGTATGCTTGTTGTCTCTCTTGTCTATCTAATTGTGCTGTATGCTTGTTGTCTCTCTTGTCTATCTAATTGTGCTGTATGCTTGTTGTCTCTCTTGTCTATCTAATTCTGCTGTGTGCTTGTTGTCTCTCTTGTCTATCTAATTGTGCTGTATGCTTTTTGTCTCTCTTGTCTATCTAATTCTGCTGTGTGCTTGTTGTCTCTCTTGTCTATCTAATTGTGCTGTATGCTTCTTGTCTCTCTTGTCTATCTAATTGTGCTGTGTGCTTGTTGTCTCTCTTGTCTATCTAATTCTGCTGTATGCTTCTTGTCTCTCTTGTCTATCTAATTCTGCTCTGTGCTTGTTGTCTCTCTTGTCTATCTAATTCTGCTGTAGGCTTGTTGTCTCTCTTGTCTATCTAATTCTGCTGTGTGCTTTTTGTCTCTCTTGTCTATCTAATTCTGCTGGGTGCTTGTTGTCTCTCTTGTCTATCTAATTGTGCTGTATGCTTTTTGTCTCTCTTGTCTATCTAATTCTGCTGTGTGCTTGTCGTCTCTCTTGTCTATCTAATTGTGCTGTATGCTTGTTGTCTCTCTTGTCTATCTAATTCTGCTGTGTGCTTGATGTCTCTCTTGTCTATCTAATTGTGCTGTCTTATTGTGCTGTGTGCTTGTTCTCTCTTTTTATCATTCTTATTGGCAACTACTGTCAGTGGTTGTCTTCCTTGTCTGTCTCATTGACAGCTACTTCATCATGTGGGTTATGGGGTGCATTTGGGGAGGGAGAGGGGGGGGGGGGGGGGATAGACCACTACCTATTGCAAGAAGCATATCATAAAAGGCGACTAATTAATGTGTTTCCTTCAAAGTCAGAGTGTATCTGTAAGAGAGGCGAGGAACCAACAGTCTGCATACAGATTAAGCCAGATCTGTTTAAACAGATGTGCCAGATATTCTGGAACAATACCAGAGTCGAGAAGTGGACAAACAGCCAGAACTTTCTGCCAGAGTGAATGCTAAATGCTGAGAAGAAGAAGACAGCTAATGTCAGCTGAATGTTATCATGTGGGATGTGGTTAGTGAACCTCATCTCATCTACAGTTATTTGGTTGATGAACTTTATCTACAAGTATGATGTGGTATTGTGTTTAACAAAACAACAACAGTAAATGTTCCTTTTCCACATATAGGGCTAGACATATATTTTTATAGACCAGTCGGCACAAGATGGGTGATGTAGTCAACATCGTGCCAGCCACTTTTACTTCCCGTAACTGCACCCGGTACCCACTCAAGGCTGGGTCGACTTAGGAGTCAAGGTCAATTTTTAGAAAAAGTCTGCCTGCACCAGTGGGTATTGTGTTTGATGAACTTTATCTACAAGTAGGATATGATTTTATGGTTGATGAACTTCATCTACAAGTATGATATGATTGTATTGTTGATGAACTTCATCTACAAGTAGGATATGATTTTATGGTTGATGAACCTAATCTACAAGTAGGATATGATTTTATGGTTGATGAACCTTATCTACAAGTAGGATATGATTTTATGGTTAATGAACCTACAATTATAATGTAATATTGTGGTTAATGAACCTCATCTGCAAGAATGATGTGATTTTGGGGTTAATGAACCTTATCTGCAAGAATGGTGTGATATTGGGGTTAATGAACCTCATCTTCTAGAATGGTGTCATATCGGGGTTAATGAACCTCATCTGCAAGAATGATGTGATTTTGTGGTTAATGATCCTCATCTACAAGTATGATGTATTGTGGTTGATGAACCACATCTACAAGTATGATGTGATATTGAGGTTAATAAGCCTCACCTACAATTATGATGTGATATTGGGGTAAATAAATCTCATCTGCAAGTATGACGTGATATTGTGGTTAGTGAACCATATCTAACACATGATGTGATTTTATGGTTGATTCTAAACCTCATGTCTTAGTTAACTGTGATCACTGTGGTCATTACAGGAGGAATCCATGACCATCGACCTGGAGGAGCTGGAGTTGTTTGCCAAGACATTTAAACGAAGGAGGATTGAACTGGGTATGTGCTACATTGGTGTCACATGTCACATTGCATTGGTTGATATTTGCATATTTGAGGCTTACATCTATATGTAGACGTTAGCATCTAAACATGGAAGGTTGACATTTGTATGTGGAGGTTAGCATCTCTATATGGGAGGTTAGCATTTATTTATACATGGGAGGTTAGCATTTATACATGGGAGGTTAGCATTTATACATGGGAGGTTAGCATTTATACATGGGAGGTTAGCATTTATACATGGGAGGTTAGCATTTATACATGGGAGGTTAGCATTTATACATGGGAGGTTAGCATTTATACATGGGAGGTTAGCATTTATACATGGGAGGTTAGCATCTTTACATGGGAAGTTGACATCTGTATGTGCAAGTTGGCATCTTCACCTGGAAGGTTGACATCTGTGTGTGGAGGTTGGTATCTACACTTAGTAGGTTAGCATTTGTACAGGGAGGTTGACATCAGTATGTGGAGGTTAGCATCTGTGCAGGTAGGTTGACCTCAGTATGTGGAGGCTAGCATCTGTGCAGGTAGGTTGACCTCAGTATGTGGAGGTTAGCATCTGTGCAGGTAGGTTGACCTCAGTATGTGGAGGTTAGCATCTGTGCAGGTAGGTTGACCTCAGTATGTGGAGGTTAGCATCTGTACAGGGAGGTTGACATCTTTATGTGGAGGTTAGCATCTGTACAGGAAGGTTGACATGTGTATGTTGAGGTTAGCATCTGTACAGGGAGGTTGACATCTTTATGTGGAGGTTAGCATCTGTACAGGGAGATTGACATCTTTATGTGGAGGTTAGCATCTGTACAGGGAGATTGACATCTTTATGTGGAGGTTAGCATCTGTACAGGAAGGTTGACATGTGTATGTTGAGGTTAGCATCTGTACAGGGAGGTTGACATCTTTATGTGGAGGTTAGCATCTGTACAGGGAGGTTGACATCTTTATGTGGAGGTTAGCATCTGTACAGGGAGGTTGACATCTTTATGTGGAGGTTAGCATCTGTACAGGGAGGTTGACATGTGTATGTTGAGGTTAGCATCTGTACAGGAAGGTTGACATCTTTATGTGGAGGTTAGCATCTGTACAGGGAGGTTGACATCTTTATGTGGAGGTTAGCATCTGTACAGGGAGGTTGACATCTTTATGTGGAGGTTAGCATCTGTACAGGAAGGTTGACATGTGTATGTTGAGGTTAGCATCTGTACAGGGAGGTTGACATCTTTATGTTGAGGTTAGCATCTGTACAGGAAGGTTGACATGTGTATGTTGAGGTTAGCATCTGTACAGGAAGGTTGATATGTGTATGTTGAGGTTAACATCTGTACAGGGAGGTTGACATGTGTATGTTGAGGTTAACATCTGTACAGGAAGGTTGACATCTTTATGTTGAGGTTAGCATCTGTACAGGGAGGTTGACATCTTTATGTTGAGGTTAGCATCTGTACAGGGAAGTTGACATCTTTATGTTGAGGTTAGCATCTGTACAGGGAGGTTGACATGTGTATGTGGAGGTTAGCATCTGTACAGGGAGGTTGACATCTTTATGTGGAGGTTAGCATCTGTACAGAGAGGTTGACATCTTTATGTGGAGGTTAGCATCTGTACAGGGAGGTTGACATGTGTATGTTGAGGTTAGCATCTGTGCAGGAAGGTTGACATCTTTATGTTGAGGTTAGCATCTGTACAGGAAGGTTGACATGTGTATGTTGAGGTTAGCATCTGTGCAGGAAGGTTGACATGTGTATGTTGAGGTTTGCATCTGTACAGGAAGGTTGACATGTGTATGTTGAGGTTAGCATCTGTATGGGAAGTTGACCACAACATTTTGCACATTTTGTCTCTGACTGTGATAACCCAGTTTCTATCCATTGCAACCAGTTTTCTTCATGAATACTTACCTGTCCCTTGCACTGATTTTCAACAGCATCTTTTGTCTTTTTATGCCCAAAATAGATAGATTTTGACAGATTTCATTTGAATTCGATATCTTCTTTTTGGCAATCGCCGGCTGTAAACTCCAGTTAAAAGTTCTGATGATTTGTCCTTTTCTGGATTTTGGTCTTATTCCAGACTTGAGTTTTACAGATCTGGTTTATTTGTGTGCAGACCGTTGGTTTATCACTTTTCAGGCAGATGTGACCTCGAAGGAAGCTCCCCTAATTAGCCGCTTTATACGACACGCTTGTTAATGAGGCAGTGTGGGTCTATCTCCCCCCCCCAGAATAGGACCTCGGATTGTTTACAAAACTGTCTCTCCCCACCACCACCCAGTGTAATAATTTGGTAAAGTATTTCTGGTTTGGAATTACTGGAGACTATCTAGTAATTCTCCCAGGTTGTAAAATATATTTGTTTTACAGGTTGTAAAATATATTTGTTTGCCAAATTTCCCATAGGTTGTAAAATTGTTTGCCCGGCTGCACACAGGTTGTAAATGTCTTTGCTTAGCTGCCAGGTTTCAACATACAGGTTGTAAAATTGTTTGCCAAGTTGCAGCCAGGTTTTAAATGTGTTTGTCTGCCAGGTTTCACAGTTTTAAAATTGTTTGTCTGCTAGGTTTCACATGTCATGACATTGTTTGTCTGCTAGGTTTCATTTCATGTGATTATATTGTTTGTCTGCTAGGTTTCACATGTCATGACATTGTTTGTCTGCTAGGTTTCATTTCACGTCATTATATTGTTTGTCTGCTAGGTTTCATTTCACGTCATTATATTGTTTGTCTGCTAGGTTTCATTTCACGTCATTATATTGTTTGTCTGCTAGGTTTCACATGTCATGACATTGTTTGTCTGCTAGGTTTCACATGTCATGACATTGTTTGTCTGCTAGGTTTCATTTCACGTCATTATATTGTTTGTCTGCTAGGTTTCACATGTCATGACATTGTTTGTCTGCTAGGTTTCACATGTCATGACATTGTTTGTCTGCTAGGTTTCACATGTCATGACATTGTTTGTCTGCTAGGTTTTATTTCACGTCATTATATTTTTTGTCTGCTAGGTTTCACATGTCATGACATTGTTTGTCTGCTAGGTTTTATTTCACGTCATTATATTGTTTGTCTGCTAGGTTTCACATGTCATGACATTGTTTGTCTGCTAGGTTTTATTTCACGTCATTATATTGTTTGCTGCTAGGTTTCACATGTCATTATATTGTTTGTCTGCTAGGTTTCACATGTCATGACATTGTTTGTCTGCTAGGTTTCACATTTCATGACATTGTTTGTCTGCTAGGTTTTATTTCACGTCATGATATTGTTTTTCTGCTAGGTTTCACATGTCATGACATTCTTTGTCTACTAGGTTTAACACAGGTTATGAAACTGTTTGCCAGGTTTCACGCAGGCTGCAAAATTGTTTGCCTGCCAGGTTTCACAGTTTGTAAAATTGTCTGTCTGCAAGGTTTCACAGAGTTTGTAAAATTGTCTGTCTGCCAGGTTTCACACAGGGTGATGTTGGCTTGGCCATGGGTAAGCTGTACGGCAATGACTTCAGCCAGACGACCATTTCCAGATTTGAGGCCTTGAACTTGAGTTTTAAGAACATGTGTAAGCTGAAGCCTCTTCTACATAAGTGGCTACAGGTACACAGCCTAGCCGTTGTTCCATCCTTTGTGTTTTCTACTTTGGGTTTTCTTGTGTCTTCCATGTTGTGTTTTTCTTTGTTAACTGTTCTATTTTTTGTTGTTGCTGTTATTTTGTTTGTGTTCTTCTGCTTTTGTGTAGTTTATTGCTTTATCTATTATGTTGTTCTTTCTGTTTTGTATTTAGATCAACTTTGTGTTGTGTGTTCTTCCTTTTGTGTGTCTATGTGTGTTTCACTTTCTGTGTTGTTTTATCTTCTCTCGTTTTGTGTGTGCTAGTATGTTGTGTTTTAAAGTACAGTTGTACATTAAATGTGCACTGTCAGGTGTCTGTATGTTGTATGGTTAGACTTGACTTATGTACTCTCAGGTATCTGTACGTTGTATGGTAGACTTGACTTATGCACTGTCAGTAAAAACTTAAGTGAAATTCTGAGGCTAGGTTGATCGATTTGATTTAATTCCTAGAGAAAAAATATTCCAGACTTGTTCCTCATTCAACTGGCTAGATGCCCTGTTTTATTAAGAAAGGTCTTCTTTGCTGTCTTATCTGTACTCCTGTTCTTTGTTGTGTGCAGTAACTCCTGTTTTCACATTTCTTTGTCTGGTGTTGCTTTGTAGGGCCTGGTGTAATTTAGGTTTTCTTTTCCTCCTGACCCCCCTGGTGGGTTTTTTGCTGTTTTGGTTGCTGGTGCATGGCTTTTGTATCAGTCGCTGTGCTAGTGGCTTCATGCCAGGTTCTGGGTTTCTGCTGTGAAATGCCCCTGGGTTAACTCTGCCAGCTGTCACTTACTGAGGCTGGGACAGCCTGGGAGCCTGTTTAAGGTGGGGTCAACCTGGAAGCCTGTTTGAGGATGATGCTGATTCAAACCCAAGACCTTCAGCCTTGTAAGCAAGTGTCTAACCAGTATACTACAGAAACTTTCACAAAATCACTAATCCATAGGTGTGTCAGTACAAGTGAAACGACAGCACAATTGTTGTTATCACTGCTAGTTTTAATTTATTGGTACAACTCTGCTACCTAACACTCATGTCGCAAGAGTTGACTTATTAGGGATGTCTCTTTCAAAGTGGAAGTGTATATGCCTGAGAGGCAAGGGACCAACATAAAAATAAGCCAGAACTGTAAAACGGATGCGCATGCAGAACTCGGGTTTTTGAACAAGACTAAGTCCAGAAGTGGATGAACAACCAGAACTGTCTTCCAGAATTTACATCTGTGAACGTGGAAAAGAAGAACATTGTATTTTTCCATGTGTAAAATATGTTTTCCCAAACTTTCCTAAGTTCAGAATTACAGATGACAGAAGGAAAATAGTCAGGACAGAAATGAAATGTTTTCATACTATGCTAGGTGTAATGAGGAAAGACCAACTTAAGAATGATGATTTCAGGAGGAGGGTTGGCACAGAGCCAATACTGCATTATAGGTAGACAACAAATCAAATGTCACAACTGAAAAGTACAAAGCAAACAGAAGGGCCCGTTCCAGAGATCTCTTCCTGCCCTGACACCATGAAGCATTCCAGGTGTAGAGAAAGGAGAAGATAAATGATGGATCGCCTTATGTATCGGATGTGTTTAAAACATTTATTTCTTAATTTTGGGCTAAAAAATAGGGATCGGCTTATACATGGATGTGTCTTATAGTGGGACAGATATGATATATTGATATCAGACTGCTGTTTTCATTCACTGATATCACTCAGCTGTTTTCATTCATTGATATCACTCAGCTGTTTTCATTTGTTAATATCACTCTGTTTTCTCTTATTGAAATCACTCAGCTGTTTCCATTTGTTGATGTCACTCTACTGTTTTCTTTTATTGAAATCACTGTGCTATTTTCATTGATTTCCCAGGATGCAGACCTCATGGCACGCAATCCCACCCCGCTGTCCCCAGGCAGTGTAGCTGGTGAAAGTGTGGGCAGGAGGAGGAAAAAGCGAACCAGCATAGACACAGCCATACGTGTGGCTCTAGAGAAAAGCTTTCAGGCCAACCCCAAACCGACCTCAGAGGATATCACGCTGATTGCTGATTCCCTCAACATGGAGAAAGAGGTGAGGGCACCAGTGACTTTACTTGACATGACACTGGTTATACATATGGTCACCTCTCTCTCGCACAAACTCTCTTTCTATCTGACCTGTTGTCTCCTCTTTGCTTTCTGATCTAGTTCTGTGTTTTCCCCCTGCTTCAGATCTGTGACATGCTGTTGTGTAAGACTATCTCACAACAGTGCAGACCTGATAAAGAGAACTCACCGGACGCCCAAGAATTTTTATTAAATTTTTTTTTCTTTCTAAATCAGACATTCGTCTTATCCAGATAAGTGTTCAAGCAAGAAAACTTGCAGCAGATTAACAAATTGTTCTTTACTAATGAAATCGGCCACATCTGAGATCATTTTAAGAGGTTTTTACTGTAAAATGTTTTCTTTCCTTTAACTGTCTTAGCAAGTTCCCTTTATTCCTGTTATTATAAGTTTACGAGTATCTCCACATGTGTTCCGCCATTCTTATGATTATCTTAACATGTGTTTTCTCTGTTCTTTCACTAGGTTATCAGAGTGTGGTTCTGCAACAGACGTCAAAAGGAGAAGCGTATTAATCCGCCCAGCTCTAGCTTCATCCATAGCCAGCGGATTCAGCTGAGTGCAGTAGCGGAGGGCAACTCTAACGGAACCTGTAAAACAAATGGAGATGATGGCGGGATCACCTCCCAGCAGGAGCATATCAACCATTTATTCAAACAGCACCAGCAGAAACAGCGTTTGCAGCAGCATTTTGTAGCAGAGCTGGCAGACGCCACATCACCATCATCACCTCTGTCACAACAGTTTTCTGACAGCACCATCCTCATCACTAGCAGTGGTACTACGGCCAGCAGTGACAGTACTCAGTCTTCCAGCAGCAGTACCTTCTCCACAATGCCGTCCTCTATTTCCAACGGAAGTTTGCTGTTTTCACCATCAATTCTGTCTGATCACACCACAGCCAACCATGTTGCCACCACAGATGCCTCCCTCACTTCCCTGGATCAGAAACCTTGCAGCCTTTCCTCAGCCAGCACACAGCTTCAAACTTCAGGCATTCTGGCCTTCAAGTCTCTACCTTCTTCGCATCAGCTGAGTTTATACCCAGTCACAGCTTCCGCTTTGTTGAAAAGTGGGCCTGCTTCATCCAATGGGCCATCATTGCAACTCTTTTCTCATCTCTCCTCTAATGGTGATGCTTGAGATCAGTATGTTTGCTTGCATGCCGCTGGCCATGAACTTTTTCATTATTGACCTCTGTGAGAGTCGTGTACGATGATGATAATGAACACTTGCGTGTTAAGAAAGTCTGCCTTCTACATGATGAGGGGAGATGTGTTATCTTCGACCAGGTCTGAGTTAATTAACACCAGACATGTCTTCCGTTCCACAAAGTTGGGATTATGTTACACCAGACATGTCTCCCTTCCACACAGTCAGGGTTATGTTAACACTAGACATGTCTCCCTTCCACACAGTCAGGGTTATGTTAACACTAGACATGTCTCCCTTCCACACAGTCAGGGTTATGTTAACACTAGACTTCCCCATAACACCAACTATGACTGAATCCAGGGGAGACATGTCTAGTGTACGTGCGAAGGGGAAATGAGCACTGGGGGAGACTGTTCCACAGTGTTGTGGAAAAGGGTGTCTGACTGTTTTGTGTATGTTGTCAACACGTGGGTAAGTGCATCTTTCTTCAAAAGGCAAATATGTCAGCAGCAAATTTTCAGTGAATTCCCACTACCATAGTGATTTGTGTCTGGTCTAGCTATGACCTAGAGGAAATGTAGCACATCTGAACCAGGTTATGTACCTGTGACACTACAGTTACCCTTGTCTCATGTCGGACACTAAGTTACATTTCTGGGACTTACAACTTATATGCAACCATGATGTCTTGTATATAGAACTGTCACATGTGTTATCTTGTGCTCTACCTCGTGATTGTGTAGACACTATAGCAGGCTGTAATTTTGTTGAGACTGTGGACACTATAGCAGGCTGTAATTTTGTTGAGACTGTGGACACTATAGCAGCCTGTCATCTTGTTGAGAATGTGAACACTACAGCAGCATGTCATTTTGTTGAGACTGTGAACACTACAGCAGGCTGTCATCTTGTTGAGACTGTGAACACTACAGCAGCCTGTCATCTTGTTGAGACTGTGGACACTCTACAGCAAGCTGTAATTTGGTTGAGACTGTGGACACTACAGCAGCATGTCATTTTGTTGAGACTGTGGACACTACAGCAGCCTGTCATCTTGTTGAGACTGTGAACACTACAGCAGCCTGTCATCTTGTTGAGACTGTGGACACTCTACAGCAAGCTGTAATTTGGTTGAGACTGTGGACACTACAGCAGGCTGTAATTTGGTTGAGACTGTGGACACTACAGCAGGCTGTAATTTGGTTGAGACTGTGGACACTACAGCAGGCTGTAATTTGGTTGAGATGGCCAACACTACAGCAGCCTGTCATTTAGTTGAGACTGTGGACACCAAAGCGGACTGAGTTTTGTTGAAATGTTTGGGATTGTATGGACACTACAGCAGACTGTCAGTTTTGTTGAAATGTTTGGGATTGTGTGGACACCAGTTTTGTTGAAATGTTTGGGATTGTGTGGACACCAGTTTTGTTAAAATGTTTGGGATTGTGTGGACACTACAGCAGACTGTCAGTTTTGTTGAAATGTTTGGGGATTGTGTGGACACAACAGTTTTGTTGAAATGTTTGGGATTGTGTGGACACCATTTTTGTTGAAATGTTTGGGATTGCGTGAACACCACTTTTGTTAAAATGTTTGGGATTGTGTGGACACTACAGCAGACTGTCAGTTTTGTTGAAATGTTTGGGATTGTGTGGACACCACAGCAGACTGTCAGTTTTGTTGAAATATTTGTGATTGTGTGGACACCACAGCAGACTGTCAGTTTTGTTGAAATGTTTGGGATTGTGTGGACACTACAGCAGACACAGTTTTGTTGAAATGTTTGGGATTGTGTGGACACTACAGCAGACTGTCAGTTTTGTTGAAATGTTTGGGATTGTGTGGACACAACAGTTTTGTTGAAATGTTTGGGATTGTGTGGACACAACAGTTTTGTTGAAATGTTTGGGATTGTGTGGACACAACAGTTTTGTTGAAATGTTTGGGATTGTGTGGACACAACAGTTTTGTTGAAATGTTTGGGATTGTGTGGACACAACAGTTTTGTTGAAATGTTTGGGATTGTGTGGACACAACAGTTTTGTTGAAATGTTTGGGATTGTGTGGACACAACAGTTTTGTTGAAATGTTTGGGATTGTGTGGACACCAGTTTTGTTGAAATGTTTGGGATTATGTGGACACTACAGCAGACTGTCAGTTTTGTTTAAATGTTTGGGATTATGTGGACACAACAGTTTTGTTGAAATGTTTGGGATTGTGTGGACACAACAGTTTTGTTGAAATGTTTGGGATTGTGTCGACACTACAGCAGATGGTCAATTTTGTTGAAATGTTTGGGATTGTGTCGACACTACAGCAGACTGTCAGTTTTGTTGAAATGTTTGGGATTGTGTGGACACCACAGCAGACTGTCAGTTTTGTTGAAATATTTGTGATTGTGTCGACACTACAGCAGATGGCCAGTTTTGTTGAAATGTTTGGGGATTGTGTCGACACTAGAGCAAGCTGTCAGTTTTGTTTAAATATTTTGACTGGACACCTGTCACTTTGTTATGCTGGAAATGTGTATTATCTTTTCTAATACGTTAGTGGCATAACTGAGAGAGCCTGCTTGAACTTTTTTTTTTTAACGCTCTTAAATATTTTTGCTTCTGTGACCATAGGACAACATAGACTGAGTGAGTGAGTGTGTGTATGCTGTCAGCACATTATCATGTCCAACAATAATGCTGCCAGGCGTGTGAATTTATCTTGTACATGTTCTCTGAAAAAATAAACATTGGTTGAGTTGTTATTGTGGAGTTATTAATTTATTATGTTTGGCTGTGTCCCCTCTGTGAGGACTTGAGACGTTTTCAAATCCACATCCAGCCAGGCCACCCCTTCCCCCCCAAAAAAACTTGTCTCCCAGTTGACCTAGCCGCATAAAAAGGTGGACACGGTTGGCCTCTTTTTTTTTTCAACTCTGCTCACAAACTTCTAATCGGGCGCTGATGGGGGAAACACACTACTAATACAGAACAACATAGCACAATTTTATTAAAGAAACTTGTTCTTGGAGCAGCAAACACAATCAAAGACAGAAATGAACAAAGGCAATAAGTACAAAATCAATCACTATCCCAGCCAATTCTGATCGCATTTGCATGCCTCATAGGCCAGTGGTTTTGGTAAAACTGGTTCCTATAATTAATAATATCAACACCGTTGCTAGTGAGAAGATCTGCATTAGACGCTCTCAGACATTCTTGGAATACAACCAGTGGGACAAACTGTCACATACTCCAGCAGTTGGAACACAACCTGTGGGACAAACTGTCACATACTCCAGCAGTTGGAGCGCAACCTGTGGGACAAACTGTCACATACTCCAGCATTTGGAACACAACATGTGGGACAAACTGTCACATACTCCAGCAGTTAAAACACAACCTGTGGGACAAACTGTCACATACTCCAGCAGTTGGAACACAACCTGTGGGACAAACTGTCACATACTCCAGCAGTTGGAACACAACCTGTGGGACAAACTGTCACATAACTCTAGCATATAACCACACACCCTCACACAGTCACATAACTCTTGCATACAACCACATACTCTAGCAGACAATCACACACCCTCACACAAACTGTCACATAACTTTACCACACCCTCACACAGTCACATAACTAGCATACAACCACACGCCTTCACAAAAACTAATAACCAAAGAACTCATGTTTGTACCTGCACATTGTCACTAAACATTCTTCATTTGGGCAACACTTCACACACACACACACAAATAAATAAAAACCATTTACAGAATTGTAAACACAACCATTTACAAAATCAATAAACACAACCATTTACAAAATCAAATAAACAATCATTCACAGAAATCAAATAAACACAGCCATTTACAAAATTAAATAAACAACCATTTACAAAAGCAAATAAACACAACCATTCGCAAAATCAAAAAACCATTTACAAAATCAATAAACACAACCATTCACAAAATCAAATAAAAAACCATTTACAAAATCAAATAAACATGACAATTCACAAAATCAAATAAACTTACCGATAAATTTAAAAAAAAAAGTGTCGAACAAATAAAATGCACAAGGGATCAATTAGGTGGAATGTAAACAAACAACACATACCCTGATGAGTGGTCTTCTGTAGGCACACACAAACAGCGACAAGACTGGACCTCCCCTTTCCCCTTCGACATATATGCACATAACCACACACACTGCAACAAGACTAGCCAACCCACCCACACAGTGCAATGTGGCTGGCCAACCACTCACACAGTGCAACCTGGCTGGCCAACCACCCACACAGTGCAATGTAGCTGGCCAACCACCCACACAGTGCAATGTAGTTGGCCAACCAGCCACACAGTGCAACCTGGCTGGCCAACCACCCACACAGTGCAACCTGGCTGGCCAACCACCCACACAGTGCAATGTGGCTGGCCAACCACTCACACAGTGCAACCTGGCTGGCCAACCACCCACACAGTGCAATGTAGCTGGCCAACCACCCACACAGTGCAATGTAGCTGGCCAACCACCCACACAGAGCAACATGGCTGGCCAACCACCCACACAGTACAACATGGTTGACCAACCACCCACACAGTGCAACAAGGCTGGCCATCAGCGGCACACAGCATTAACAAAAGGGATGTGTACCAACAATACAGAACTGGCCATCAGCCACACAGCAAGGATCTCCCGGACCATTCCTTCACAGTTTTTATACAATGTGAACACAAAAGTGGATTTTTTATATCAGTGAATTGATAAATGTCAAACAGAATATTACCTGGATCTAATCTGTAGAATAAAGTTTTCAAATAATTACAGAATATCACAGAAATAAAACATATCGGCAATACCCTCACAATAATAGCAGAATATCCAAAAAGTTCTAAACAGCGATAAGTACAGCTGGTTTATCCGGGAACAGAAGCTGACAGGTTTGTGGCTAATCTCTTGTAAATGTGAACAAAAACGGCACTAACAACAGACTGCACAATTCATTGCATGGCAAGTTTTGCTGTATTTCATCAGGAGCATACTACAAAAATAAGATAAAAAAAAAAAAAAATATCAAGCAAATATACAAATGTTTTCAACTGAAATAATTTTTTTTTAAATCCATTACATTTAATTGAATACACTGACGTATGTAAAGCAATACAGCTGTGCAATCTGTTTGTCTTATTTGTTCAAAAATACAATGAGGAAACATTGCACATTGCTTTGATATCCTGCAAACAACACAATGATTAAACCACATGGTTATAACAAGCAGCCAATCACTACACATTTCTATATAAATGTCACATGATGATTTAAACCAATCAACTTTTTACCCTGTAGTGACATTAACACAATCAGCCAGTAGAAGCACTGCTAACACTAAAGTTGATCACAGGCTGAGCCTGGCTGATGTTCTGACCAGATGATTTTAATGATGTGATGGTAAGTCACTAAGTGTCATGCCACCCACCCACCTGGGGACAATAGTTGGCTGTAGGGTGTCCCAACATAAATTGTTGTGTACTGTTGAGTGAACAAGGTATCAGATTTATTCCTGTTGGACTGACATTCAAACAGTGGTTCATTAGGCCAATGGGTGTCAAACCTTCTGTTTGAAGACATGAAGGAAGAATACAGGACCAACAAATGTGACAGTGATGGCAACAGTGACTGTAGGGCATTATTAAGATTAAATAGTACTGGGCAGTAACAGCAACTAATGTCAGGAACATGATGCTAGTAATGATAAGGGCACCTGTGTTACATCAGCTATTGTGTGGCACATGATACTAGTAATGATGAGGGCATTTGTGTCCCTGGCTACAACATCAGATATTGTCTGCCACATAATATTAGTAATGATAAGGGCATCTGTGTCCCTGGCTACAACATCAGATATTGTCTGGCACATAATACTAGTAATGATAAGGGCCTCTGTGTCCCTGGCTACAACATCAGATATTGACTGGCACATGTAATGATAAGGGCATCTGTGTCCCTGGCTACAACATCAGATATTGTCTGGCACATAATATTAGTAATGATAAGGGCATCTGTGTCCCTGGCAACATCCGATATTGTCTGGCACATGTAATGATAAGGGCATCTGTGTCCCTGGCTACAACATCAGATATTGTCTGGCACATAATATTAGTAATGATAAGGGCATCTGTGTCCCTGGCTACATCAGATATCATCTGGCACTGGCTACATCAGATATTGCCGGGCATATGTAATGATAAGGGCATCTGTGTCCATGGCTTTAACATCAGATATTGTTTGGCTCATGATTATGTGTAACGATGAGGGCACCTTCGTCCTTAGTTATAACATTAGCTACTGTTTGGCACATGATACTGTGTAATGATGAGAGTATCTGTGTCCCTGGCTACAACATCAGCTATTGTCTGTCATTAGAAATAATGATAAGGGCACCTGTGTCACTGGTCAGCTATTATTTGGCTCATGATACTAACGAACGAACAAACGAACAAACTTTATTTTCAAAGGGTTACAAATTGGGCACGCAGGCCCGTCTGACATTCGGCCCTTCTAAGTACTAATTTTTCAGAGTACCAATACTAGTGAAGATGAGGGCACCTTGTCACTAGTTACAACATCCGATATTGTCTGGCGCATAATATTAGTAATGATGAAGGCATCTGTGTCCCTGGCTACAACATCAGCTATTGTCTGGAACTAATTACAACAGTGAACTGACATTCAAAATCTAGTACGGTGCTGGTCTATCAGTGACATCATTATGTAGCACAGGTATGTCCAACTGGGTCACATATTTGTTGTCATGAGGGCCCCCACAACAACTAATTAAGGTTACTTTATAAAAATTATAGTTTGCAAAAGGGTCACAGGGGGGCCTGCGAGCCGCATGTTTGACATGCCTGATGTAGCTTAAGCCAAGCCCTCCCAAGTTGTCCTGTCCTTTGCTTTTATATGAATTTCACTTCATGTCCACCCAAGCTGTCCTGTCCTTTGCTTTCATATGAATTTCACTTCATGTCCTCCCAAGTTGTCCTGTCCTTTGCTTTCGTATGAATTTCACTTCATGTCCTCCCAAGTTGTCCTGTCCTTTGCTTTCATATGAATTTCAATTCATGCCCTCCCAAGCTGTCCTGTCCTTTGCTTTCATATGAATTTCAATTCATGCCCTCCCAAGTTGTCCTGTCCTTTGCTTTCATATGAATTTCACTTCATGTCCTCTCATGTTGTCCTGTCTTTTGCTTTCATATGAATACACTTCATGCCCTCCCAAGCTGTCCTGTCTTTTGTTTCATATGAATTTCACTTCATGTCCTCCCAAGTTGTCCTGTCCTTTGCTTTCATATGAATTTCAGTTCATGTCCTCCCAAGTTGTCCTGTCCTTTGCTTTCATACAAATTTCAATTCATGCCCTCCCAAGTTGTCCTGTCCTTTGCTTTCATATGAATTTCACTTCATGTCCTCTCATGTTGTCCTGTCTTTTGCTTTCATATGAATTTCAGTTCATGTCCTCCCAAGTTGTCCTGTCCTTTGCTTTCATATGAATTTCACTTCATGTCCTCTCATGTTGTCCTGTCCTTTGCTTTCATATGAATTTCACTTCATGTCCTCTCATGTTGTCCTGTCTTTTGCTTTTATATGAATTCACTTCATGCCCTTCCGAGCTGTCCTGTCTTTTGCTTTCATATGAATTTCACTGTATGTCCTCCCAAGTTGTCCTGTCCTTTGCTTTCATATGAATTTCAGTTCATGTCCTCCCAAGTTGTCCTGTCCTTTGCTTTCATACGAATTTCAATTCATGCCCTCCCAAGTTGTCCTGTCCTTTGCTTTCATATGAATTTCACTTCATGCCCTCCCAAGTTGTCCTGTCTTTTGCTTTCATATGAATTCACTTCATGCCCTTCCGAGCTGTCCTGTCTTTTGCTTTCATATGAATTTCACTGTATGTCCTCCCAAGTTGTCCTGTCCTTTGCTTTCATATGAATTTCAGTTCATGTCCTCCCAAGTTGTCCTGTCCTTTGCTTTCATATGAATTTCAATTTATGCCCTCTGAAGTTGTCCTGTCCTTTGCTTTTATATGAATTTTACTTCATGTCCTCCCAAGTTGTCCTGTCCTTTGCTTTCATATGAATTTCAGTTCATGTCCTCCCAAGTTGTCCTGTCCTTTGCTTTCATAAGAATTTCAATTCATGCCCTTCCAAGTTGTCCTGTCCTTTGCTTTCATATGAATTTCACTTCATGTCCTCTCATGTCCTGTCCTTTGCTTTCATATGAATTTCAATTCATGCCCTCCCAAGCTGTCCTGTCCTTTGCTTTCATATGAATTTCAATTCATGCCCTCCCAAGTTGTCCTGTCCTTTGCTTTCATATGAATTTCACTTCATGTCCTCTCATGTTGTCCTGTCTTTTGCTTTCATATGAATACACTTCATGCCCTCCCAAGCTGTCCTGTCTTTTGTTTCATATGAATTTCACTTCATGTCCTCCCAAGTTGTCCTGTCCTTTGCTTTCATATGAATTTCAGTTCATGTCCTCCCAAGTTGTCCTGTCCTTTGCTTTCATATGAATTTCACTTCATGTCCTCTCATGTTGTCCTGTCTTTTGCTTTCATATGAATTTCAGTTCATGCCCTCCCAAGTTGTCCTGTCCTTTGCTTTCATATGAATTTCACTTCATGTCCTCTCATGTTGTCCTGTCTTTTGCTTTCATATGAATTTCAGTTCATGTCCTCCCAAGTTGTCCTGTCCTTTGCTTTCATATGAATTTCACTTCATGTCCTCTCATGTTGTCCTGTCCTTTGCTTTCATATGAATTTCAGTTCATGTCCTCCCAAGTTGTCCTGTCCTTTGCTTTCATACAAATTTCAATTCATGCCCTCCCAAGTTGTCCTGTCCTTTGCTTTCATATGAATTTCACTTCATGTCCTCTCATGTTGTCCTGTCTTTTGCTTTCATATGAATTCACTTCATGCCCTTCCGAGCTGTCCTGTCTTTTGCTTTCATATGAATTTCACTGTATGTCCTCCCAAGTTGTCCTGTCCTTTGCTTTCATATGAATTTCAGTTCATGTCCTCCCAAGTTGTCCTGTCCTTTGCTTTCATACGAATTTCAATTCATGCCCTCCCAAGTTGTCCTGTCCCTTGCTTTCATATGAATTTCACTTCATGCCCTCCCAAGTTGTCCTGTCTTTTGCTTTCATATGAATTCACTTCATGCCCTTCCGAGCTGTCCTGTCTTTTGCTTTCATATGAATTTCACTGTATGTCCTCCCAAGTTGTCCTGTCCTTTGCTTTCATATGAATTTCAGTTCATGTCCTCCCAAGTTGTCCTGTCCTTTGCTTTCATATGAATTTCAATTTATGCCCTCTGAAGTTGTCCTGTCCTTTGCTTTTATATGAATTTCACTTCATGTCCTCCCAAGTTGTCCTGTCCTTTGCTTTCATATGAATTTCAGTTCATGTCCTCCCAAGTTGTCCTGTCCTTTGCTTTCATACGAATTTCAATTCATGCCCTTCCAAGTTGTCCTGTCCTTTGCTTTCATATGAATTTCACTTCATGTCCTCTCATGTCCTGTCTTTTGCTTTCATATGAATTTCACTTTATGTCCTCCCAAGTTGTCCTGTCCTTTGCTTTCATATGAATTTCAGTTCATGTCCTCCCAAGTTGTCCTGTCCTTTGCTTTCATATGAATTTCACTTCATGTCCTTTCATGTTGTCCTGTCCTTTGCTTTTATATGAATTTCACTTCATGTCCTTCCAAGTTGTCCTGTCCTTTGCTTTCATACGAATTTCAATTCATGCCCTCCCAAGTTGTCCTGTCCTTTGCTTTCATATGAATTTCAGTTCATGTCCTCCCAAGTTGTCCTGTCCTTTGCTTTCATATGAATTTCACTTCATGTCCTTTCATGTTGTCCTGTCCTTTGCTTTTATATGAATTTCACTTCATGTCCTTCCAAGTTGTCCTGTCCTTTGCTTTCATACGAATTTCAATTCATGCCCTCCCAAGTTGTCCTGTCCTTTGCTTTCATACGAATTTCACCCCATGCCCCTCCCAAGGCCTCCCAACCTTTACTCTCACAAGCAGCTCACCCCATGTCCTCTCATTCTCTTCATATTTATGGGCCTAGCTTTATTCAACTGACCCTGTGGGTTCCGGAAAAAAGACTTCTATTACTCTAAAACCTCATTAACATGAACTTGTTTAGCTCACAGTCCCAGAAGATTTTGCTGCAGTTATTCAACAGAGATGTTAACATGAAAAAAAAAATATGAATTTATAAAATTTAAACAAGCATATACTATGCCAGATTTCTTTAGTATGTTCAGACCACAATATTTCATAGGTTAACCTAAAGTGCATTTCTTGATACAATGAGCTAGTAGCTATTCCCACATGGTGTGTTACATGGGACAGAAAGAGCTGAGACCAACACTCTGTTTACATGAACAACATGTCCCAGCAGGGATAAATTATTCATAATACATCTATTAGTCCCTCAGTTAGCACAAATGTTTATAACGCCAAACCCTTGATTTTTAAGTTCCCTGCAATTTGTGTTAATGAGGTTTGACTGTCCATTGTTATTGAGTTTTCTCAATGTGACTCAATAAACACCAGCATTTTGTCCTCACCTTGTCGTGATTCATTGGAATTTGTTTAGTTCTCCCCAAGGCCCAAACATCAGTGATTTTGTCATACCATCTAATTCCCTCGACCCTGCAGACAGACACCAGTGAACAAATGTTTGTATGTTAAAAGCAACACCTACATGTACATATACAATTCTGCAACAACAACAACAACAACAACAACAACAACAACAACAACAACAAAGATGTGCAGAGGATACAGACAATAAACGGCGCATGCAACACTGACTTATTTTTCAGTTAGTAACTAAGGTTAGGATTAAATGGAACACACATTATGGCCATCTTCAGGAAGGAAAATCACAATGCATCATCACGCATGTCAAGTGTCCACATTTCTTAACACATGAACCGTCATGAAACTGTTACAACATTGCAAAGAAAACATCTTGTAGGGAGTACTGCAAAAATCACTACGGCAAAATGTTGTTTGTTTGTTTTGTTATTGTAAGAATACTAACCACTATAAAGACATTAATAAGACAAGGTGTTGCATAGAGCCTGCTCTGTTGTATGCGGACATAACATCTCTCCCAAAGCCATGACAGATCTATCCTACTGACATCCTTAGATATAACCCAGAGATAGGACAGATCTTTCCTTGAGACATGACATTCGATCATTCCCAGGGACTTGACAGATCTATCCCAAAGATATGACATTATATCTATCCCACAGACATGACAGATCTATCCCAAAGATATGGAATAATATATATCCTAAAGACGTGACTGATCTTTCCTAGAGACATGACATTAGATCCATCCCAGAGACATGACATTAGATCTATCCCAGAGACATGACATTAGATCTATCCCAGACACATGGTAGTCTATTCTAGAGACATGACAGATTTATCTTAGAGACATGACATATCTATCCTAGAGACATGACAGGTCTTTCCTAGAGACATGACATTAGATCTATTCCAGATACATGTCCTTAGATCTATCCCAGAGACATGACAGATCTATCCTAGAGACATGTCCTTAGCTCTATCACAGAAACATGTCCTTAGATCTATCCCAGAAATATGACAGATCTATCCCAGAGACATGTCCTTAGATCTATCACAGAGACAAGACAGATCTATCACAGAAACATGACAGATCTATCCCAGAGAAATGTCCTTAGATCTATCCAAGTGACATGAGGTATCTCTTGAGATACGACATTAGATCTATCCCAGAGACATGTCCTTAGATCTATCACAGAGAGATAACTCCAAACCTGTCTCAGAAATTTCAGTTTTTCACTGTTCCAGAGACCAGTATTAAATATCACATCCCACCCTGGAAGAACATCAGCCCCTTCAACAGGAAGTCCCAGTCTCTAGCTCCAGCCAGGCTACGATCTTGCCTTCCCAGCCTGGCAGAATATCGTCATCACATGAGAGCTGAAAGAGAGATGCAAACAACTTATCAAACACGACACCTCTAACAGACAACATGTGTGATGTTTCTTTCATAAAACTGGACAAATAATAAACTGACTCACCAACACAAACAATCTACTATATACTTCTTTCTTTGTCTACAGAACCCTCAACCAGCTAACAATATCACCCCATAATTTGCCATCACTTGCAGCTCACTCCGTGATGTGTCCCACCCTCAGCTCACCCCATGTTGTGTCCCACCCTCAGCTCACCCCATGTTGTGTCCCATCCTCAGCTCACCCCATGTTGTGTCCTACCCTCAGCTCACCCCATGTTGTGTCCCACCCTCAGCTCACCCCATGTTGTGTCCCACCCTCAGCTCACTCCGTGATGTGTCCCACCCTCAGCTCACCCCATGTTGTGTCCTACCCTCAGCTCACCCCATGTTGTTTCCTACCCTCAGCTCACCCAATGTTGTTTCCTACCCTCAGCTCACCCCATGTTGTTTTCTACCCTCAGCTCACCCCATGTTGTGTCCCACCCTCAGCTCACCCCATGTTGTGTCCCACCCTCAGCTCACCCCATGTTGTGTCCCACCCTCAGCTCACCCCATGTTGTGTCCCACCCTCAGCTCACCCCAGGTTGTGTCCCACCCTCAGCTCACCCCATGTTGTGTCCCACCCTCAGCTCACCCCATGTTGTGTCCCACCCTCAGCTCAACCCATGTTGTGTCCCACCCTCAGCTCACCCCATGTTGTGTTCTACCCTCAGCTCACCCCATGTTGTTTCCTACCCTCAGATTACCCCATGTTGTGTCCCACCCTCAGCTCACCCCATGTTGTGTCCCACCCTCAGCTCAACCCATGTTGTGTCCCACCCTCAGCTCAACCCATGTTGTGTCCCACCCTCAGCTCACCCTACGTTGTGTCCTACCCTCAGATTACCCCATGTTGTGTCCCACCCTCAGCTCACCCCATGTTGTGTTCTACCCTCAGCTCACCCCATGTTGTTTCCTACCCTCAGCTCAACCCATGTTGTGTTCTACCCTCAGATTACCCCATGTTGTGTTCTACCCTCAGCTCACCCCATGTTGTTTCCTACCCTCAGCTCACCCCATGTTGTGTTCTACCCTCAGCTCACCCAATGTTGTGTTCTACCCTCAGCTCACCCCATGTTGTTTCCTACCCTCAGCTCACCCAATGTTGTTTCCTACCCTCAGCTCACCCAATGTTGTTTCCTACCCTCAGCTCACCCCATGTTGTTTCCTACCCTCAGCTCACCCCATGTTGTTTCCTACCCTCATCTCACCCAATGTTGTTTCCTACCCTCAGCTCACCCAATGTTGTTTCCTACCCTCAGCTCACCCCATGTTGTTTCCTACCCTTAGCTCACCCCATGTTGTGTCCCACCCTCAGCTCACCCAATGTTGTGTCCCACCCTCAGCTCACCCAATGTTGTGTCCTACCCTCAGCTCACCCAATGTTGTTTCCTACCCTCAGCTCACCCAATGTTGTGTCCCACCCTCAGCTCACCCCATGTTGTGTCCCACCCTCAGCTCACCCAATGTTGTTTCCTACCCTCAGCTCACCCAATGTTGTGTCCCACCCTCAGCTCACCCCATGTTGTGTCCTACCCTCAGCTCACCCAATGCTGTGTCCCACCCTCAGCTCACCCCATGTTGTGTCCCACCCTCAGCTCACCCCATGTTGTGTCCTACCCTCAGCTCACCCAATGTTGTGTCCTACCCTCAGCTCACCCAATGTTGTTTCCTACCCTCAGCTCACCCAATGTTGTGTCCTACCCTCAGCTCACCCCATGTTGTGTCCTACCCTCAGCTCACCCCATGTTGTGTCCTACCCTCAGCTCACCCCATGTTGTTTCCTACCCTCAGCTCACCCCATGTTGTTTCCTACCCTCAGCTCACCCCATGTTGTTTCCTACCCTCAGCTCACCCAATGTTGTTTCCTACCCTCAGCTCACCCAATGTTGTTTCCTACCCTCAGCTCACCCAATGTTGTTTCCTACCCTCAGCTCACCCAATGTTGTTTCCTACCCTCAGCTCACCCAATGTTGTTTCCTACCCTCAGCTCACCCCATGTTGTTTCCTACCCTCAGCTCACCCCATGTTGTGTCCCACCCTCAGCTCACCCCATGTTGTGTCCCACCCTCAGCTCACCCCATGTTGTGTCCCACCATCAGCTCACCCCATGTTGTGTCCCACCCTCAGCTCACCCCATGTTGTGTCCCACCCTCAGCTCACCCCATGTTGTGTCCCACCCTCAGCTCACCCCATGTTGTGTCCCACCCTCAGCTCACCCCATGTTGTTTCCCACCCTCAGCTCACCCCATGTTGTGTCCCACCCTCAGCTCACCCCATGTTGTGTCCCACCCTCAGCTCACCCAATGTTGTGTCCTACCCTCCGCTCATCCAATGTTGTGTCCTACCCTCAGCTCACCCAATGTTGTTTCCTACCCTCAGCTCACCCCATGTTGTTTCCTACCCTCAGCTCACCCCATGTTGTTTCCTACCCTCAGCTCACCCAATGTTGTTTCCTACCCTCAGCTCACCCAATGTTGTGTCCTACCCTCAGCTCACCCAATGTTTCCTACCCTCAGCTCACCCCATGTTGTGTTCTACCCTCAGCTCATCCCATGTTGTTTCCTACCCTCAGCTCACCCCATGCTGTGTTCTACCCTCAGCTCACCCCATGTTGTTTCCTACCCTCAGCTCACCCCATGCTGTGTTCTACCCTCAGCTCATCCCATGTTGTTTCCTACCCTCAGCTCACCCCATGCTGTGTTCTACCCTCAGCTCATCCCATGTTGTTTCCTACCCTCAGCTCACCCAATGTTGTTTCCTACCCTTAGCTCACCCCATGCTGTGTTCTACCCTCAGCTCACCCCATGCTGTGTTCTACCCTCAGCTCACCCCATGCTGTGTTCTACCCTCAGCTCACCCCATGCTGTGTTCTACCCTCAGCTCACCCCATGCTGTGTTCTACCCTCCACTGACTGCATACGGTTTCCTACCCTCAGCTCAACCTATGCTGTGTTCTACCCTCCACTGACTGCATACGGTTTCCTACCCTCAGCTCACCCCATGCTGTGTTCTACCCTCCACTGACTGCATACGGTTTCCTACCCTCAGCTCACCCCATGCTGTGTTCTATCCTCCACTGACTGCATACGGTTTCCTACCCACAGCTCACCCCATGCTGTGTTCTACCCTCAGCTCACTCCATGCTGTGTTTAACCCTCCGCTGACCGCATGCTGTGTCCTACCCTCAGCTGACCCCATGTTGTGTCCTACCCTCAGCTCACCCCATGTTGTGTCCTACCCTCAGCTCACTCCATGCTGTGTTCAACCCTCCGCTGACCGCATACGGTTTCCTACCCTCAGCTCACTCCATGCTGTGTTCAACCCTTCACTGACTGCATACGGTTTCCTACCTCAGCTCACTCCATGCTGTGTCCTACCCTCAGCTCACCCCATGTTGTGTCCTACCCTCAGCTCACTCCATGCTGTGTTCAACCCTCCGCTGACCGCATGCTGTGTCCTACCCTCAGCTCACCCCATGTTGTGTCCTACCCTCAGCTCACCCCATGTTGTGTTCTACCCTCAGCTCACCCCATGTTGTGTCCTACCCTCAGCTCACCCCATGTTGTGTCCTACCCTCAGCTCACCCCATGTTGTGTCCTACCCTCAGCTCACCCCATGTTGTGTCCTACCCTCAGCTCACCCCATGTTGTGTCCTACCCTCAGCTCACCCCATGTTGTGTCCTACCCTCAGCTCACCCCATGCTGTGTTCTACCCTCAGCTCACTCCATGCTGTGTTCAACCCTCCACTGACCCCATGTTGTGTCCTACCCTTAGCTGACCCCATGTTGTGTCCTACCCTCAGCTCACTCCATGCTGTGTCCTACCCTCAGCTCACTCCATGCTGTGTTCAACCCTCCGCTGACCGCATGCTGTGTCCTGAGCTAGTGAGTTTAGTGAGCTGTTTTTGTTTCTCATGTGAAATTCCTTTCATTTCTGCAGCAGTTCAGTCGTGGTATTCAAAATCGCGGATAGCCGGTTCACGTGTGGGCTAGTGAAATACCGCTTGTAATAATTCTATGCGTGTAGCCAACTTATTGTGTCTGACTACTTCCACTGACGACAAACTGCATTTCTGGTGGCAACTGTTGGGTTTAGCACCTCTAGGAACTGCCATTTGCATTTACTGGGTTCGTACATAATGCCGGGACTAAATGTTTGTTCACCATTTTTTCAAATGGGACATTGAGGGACATTTCATTTGATTTTCACTGGCATAGGAAAGTAGCAAGTGTGGGTGACCAGATTTCAATGACTACAAGAAGATCACAACCTACCTCTTCCTTGACTGTGCCATACTCAGGGTCTAGAACTTTGAAGAAGTAATGGTACAAGTTGGAATCCTCAATCACAGACTTGAAATCACGCAGCTTGATATCACCCAGCCTGGGGACAATAACACAGAGAGCTTGTGCTGATCTCCACTATCTTCAATCATTATTAACACAACTATGTACACTTTCTTGTACTCAAAGCAAACAACAACAAAAATTAGCCAGGACATAGATCTTCTTCTTCTTCTTTGCGCTCACCGGCTGTAAACTCCGGCAGGTTGTTCTGGTTGTTTTGTCCACTTCTGGACTTTTATCTGGTTCTAGAACTTGAATTTTGCATGCAAATCTGCTTTTAAAGATCTGGCTTATCTGTATGCAGACTGCTGGTTCCTTGCCTCTTAGGCAGATGCACTCTGACTTTGAAGAAAACTAACCTTAACTAGTCTTCTCTTACAACATGCATGTTCGGAGGGCTATCGCCCATACAGGAACATGACATATATAAACTGAATGGTTTTTCTTCTTCTTTCTTATGTCAAATAAATGCCTTACCAACTGGCATGGGCGATCATGTCAACCTACTTCTTGCCATCTCCAACAGCTTGTATCTGTGTTTGTGTTCTGGCAGCCTTTTCAATATCTTCTCTTGCTGTCCTCCCCTGTCCTTCCTTCCATAAATCTTTCCAGATGTCACAGCATGCTCCAGTATTTCTCTTCTTATATGGCCACAACAATTCTGACTGCCTCTTTCTGATGTTTATAAAAAGTTGTCTTTGGGGCTTAGCATCTTTGAAACAGCTGAGTCATTTATATTTAGCTGTTCAAGGTATAGATGAAGTCCTCTGTAAAACCCCATCTCTAGGGCCTCAAGAACATTAGTTAGGATTGTGTACAAAATGTCCGTCGGCATCCGTGGCTTAGGCGTTGCGAATGCATTTGTAATGCCGGGGTGCGTGGTTTGATAAAACAATGACAAACTACTGAACGTAAAATTTGCCTAGAAAAACCACAACAGACAAAAGAGCCAGGATTGGTTCTGCAATGTTCTGTAAAGCATACGCAACTAACTTTTAAGTAACTGTCCAAAAATCTACAGCCACATGTTACAACTGGATCAGGTTTAAAAAAAAAAAGGGGGGGAGGGGGTGGGTTAAGGGCCTTTATATGCCAATGGAACATCAAGCATATGATGCTAAAGCGCTCTTTCTGTAGACCAGTCGGTACTCAATGGATGATGTGGTCAACATCACACAGCAACCGCTCCCTTTCCTGGTGCTCATTTTAGGCTGTAGCCAGCTGGCTGTCTAGGTCAGTTATAACAATCCACTCAAAGCATCTGTTCGGGGCCTCAAATACATTAAACCTTTGATGCCCTACACCAAATACTTGTGGATTAATTACTGTACAGAAGCACTGATAAACATTTTCCTCCTGGAGGAGTTGGTCACTTAGTGATCTCTCTCTCCTCCTCCTCTTCTTTATCGCTCTGTTTTTCTTTTTCTTTACATGTGTACATGTACCTCTCTTTCCCTCTCTACTTTGATGTGTGAGTGCTTGCGAAGTGTTAATTATTGTTGTCACAACTATTACTAGTATGTTTAAGTGTATGTATGCATAAATTCATGACAATAGTATTTTATTTATAAATGTGTGCTAGAACATAAAAAAAAAGGCTAATGGTATATGAGAGAAACATGATAACTTTTGTACACCATTAACACATGCGTGTGAGCATGTAGACAGTCGGTAGTCCAGAACCTAAGTTTAAAGTGTCTCCTTCGTGCCAAAGAACTGCATGGTTGTGGGGTGCACAATCGTTAACGAAGGCAGTCAGGTCGTACAGGGGTGACACACTGCTGATGGGCGTTACACCCCTGGCCCCTTCCCCAGCACGAGGGCACCACTGGGGTGACCATTAATAAACCCTCACTACTTTGGGTCAAAATGGACACTAGGCACGGTCACTGTTGTGAGCCGTGGCAAATTTTTTTGCTTCTGCCAAATGGTGGCCGGTGCATTTTTGCTCCATTTGTAGACCGAAAGGATAGTTTTGTCACCCAGCTTCTGAGTTGAGTTCATGGTGTGACACTGTGAGCTGCTGATTTCATTTGGAATGTTTTTCTACTGTGACCAACATGGTGGTGTGAATTGTAGATTCAGAAAATGGCGCGATGCCTGTTGTTGCAACATTGGTGGTGCCATTATGCAATTAAAATTGATCGTGTGTACAACTGCTGATCTGTTGGTAACTTCTGCTACCATCCATGATGAACTGCATTTCTAATGTTCGACTGTTTGTATTAGCACTTCGGATGGCAACCGTATGCTTTTAATGCGTGCGTATGCTAGTGTATATGCTGAGACAGCAGTCTGTCAATCTTTCCACAAGGGACTGTGATAAACACTGCGTTTTTTGTTAACAGGAGCGGAGCAACTATGGGGTGACCCGTTTGCTATGAAGCTGAAACTAATTTACCAGATTACTCAATGCTGATTCAAACCATAGACCCCCAGACTGACAGGCATTTCTTAGCCACTGCACCATCATGACTCTCTCTACTTAGCAAGTTTTTTTTTTCTGACCGTCTCGTCTCTACTGTATGACATGGATAAACTGTCTCGTCTCTACTGTATGACATGGATAAACTGTTTATTGTAAGCACGGATAAACTGTTTATTGTAAGACATGAATAAACTGTCTTGTCTCTACTGTATGACATGGATAAACTGTTTATTGTAAGACATGGATAAACTGTCTCGTCTCTACTGTAAGACATGGATAAACTGTCTCATCCCTACTGTGTGACATGGATAAACTGTCTTGTCTCTACTGTATGACATGGATAAAATGTTTATTGTAAGACATGGATAAACTGTCTCGTCTCTACTATATGACATGGATAAATTATTTATTGTAAGACATGGATAAACTGTCTTGTCTCTACTGTATGACATGGATAAACTGTTTATTGTAAGACATGGATAAACTGCCTCGTCTCTACTGTGTGACATGGAGAAACTGTCTTGTCTCTACTGTGTGACATGGATAAACTGTCTTGTCTCTACTGTATGACATGGATAAACTGTCTTGTCTCTACTGTGTGACATGGATAAACTGTCTCGTCTCTACTGTATGACATGGATAAACTGTTTATTGTAAGACATGGATAAACTGTCTCATCTCTACTGTATAACATGGATAAACTGTCTTGTCTCTACCATATGACATGGATAAACTGTTTATTGTAAGACATGGATAAACTGTCTTGTCTCTACTGTATGACATGGATAAACTGTTTATTGTAAGACATGGATAAAATGTCTCGCCTCTACTGTATGACATGGATAAACTGTCTTGTCTCTACTGTATGACACGGATAAACTGTTTATTGTAAGACATGGATAAACTGTCTCGTCTCTACTGTGTGACATGGATAAACTGTCTTGTATCTACTGTGTGACATGGATAAACTGTCTCGTCTCTACTGTATGACATGGATAAACTGTCTTGTATCTACTGTGTGACATGGATAAACTGTCTTGTATCTACTGTATGACATGGATAAACTGTCTTGTATCTACTGTGTGACATGGATAAACTGTCTTGTATCTACTGTGTGACATGGATAAACTGTCTCGTCTCTACTGTGTGACATGGATAAACTGTCTTGTATCTACTGTATGACATGGATAAACTGTCTTGTATCTACTGTGTGACATGGATAAACTGTCTCGTCTCTACTGTGTGACATGGATAAACTGTCTTGTATCTACTGTGTGACATGGATAAACTGTCTCGTCTCTACTGTGTGACATGAATAAACTGTCTTGTCTCTACTATATGACATGGATAAACTGTTTATTGTAAGACATAGATAAACTGTCTTGTCTCTACTATATGACATGGATAAATTATTTATTGTAAGACATGGATAAACTGTCTTGTCTCTACTGTATGACATGGATAAACTGTCTTGTCTCTACTGTATGACATGGATAAACTGTTTATTATAAGACATGGATAAACTGTCTTGTCTCTACTATATGACATGGATAAATTATTTATTGTAAGACATGGATAAACTGTCTTGTCTCTACTGTATGACATGGATAAACTTTATTGTAAGACACGGATAAACTGTTTATCGTAAGACATAGATAAACTGTCTTGTCTCTACTGTATGACATGGATAAACAGTTTATTGTGAGACATGGATAAACTGTTTATCTTGTCTCTAATGAATGATATGGATAACTGCCTATCTTGTTTGTCTTTAAAATAAGACAGGGATAAACTGATCATCTTGACTCAAATGCATGACATGTAAAAACTCACTGTTTGTTAATGACACAAGACAAGGCCTTCTCCGACTGATCCACATAATACAAGACACTTGTGTGAGCATCTGAAATGATGATTGGAGGATACCTGATCGATGTGCGAGCTCCTGTAAGTTTGGGTTAGTTACAACTATTTCAGCTGAGTTGTTAGTGATGATGCAGATGAAGATAAAACAATGATGTCTGTTTAATGAGGTAACTACTTGAGATGAACTTTTAAAATAAAGTAAAGGACCCTTTTCCACACTTTCAGGTGTACTGGGCATATAGGGCTAGACCCATATTTTATAGAGCAATCAGCATTAGGTGGGTGAAGTGGGGAAGATGGACTCTAATCGAGACTATCCTCTCCTATTTAGCAATTCACTCTCAGACTTCTAAATTAATTACTGGAAATACAGCCAGTTGGCAGGCCCTGATAATTCCATTCAGTTGTTTATAAAAAAAAGTAGCTAACAACCACAATCTGCATCTACCCTTACTGTATGTGGATACTCTGGTACAATGCCTTCTCCTCTTACTATGTGAGGGTGCTGTAGTACAATGCATATCATTTTATTGTATGAGTATACTGTAGCACAATGCATAACCCCTTATTGTATGTGGATACCCCTTACTGTATGTGGATACTGTAGTACAATGCTTCTCCCCTTCCTGTATGTGGATACTTAAGTACAATGCATATCCATTTACTGTATGTGGATATTATAGTACAATGCTTCTCTCTGTACTGTATGTGGATACTTTAGTACAATGCATATCCCCTTACTGTATGTGGATATTATAGTACAATGCTTCTCTCTGTACTGTATGTGGATACTTTAGTACAATGCATATCCATTTACTGTATGTGGATATTATAGTACAATGCTTCTCTCTGTACTGTATGTGGATACTTAAGTACAATGCATATCCATTTACTGTATGTGGATATTATAGTACAATGCTTCTCTCTGTACTGTATGTGGATACTTTAGTACAATGCATATCCCCTTACTGTATGTGGATACTGTAGTACAATGCTTCTCCACTTTTTATATGTCGATAAAGTAAGAAAAGCACATCTCCCGTCACTATGTGTGGTGACCAGGACAGCACATCTCCCATCACTATGTGTGGTGACCAGGACAGCACATCTCTCATCCCTATGTGTGGTGACCAAGACAGCACATCTCTCATCACTATGTGTGGTGACCAGGACAGCACATCTCCCATCACTATGTGTGGTGACCAGGACAGCACATCTCTCATCCCTATGTGTGGTGACCAAGACAGCACATCTCTCATCACTATGTGTGGTGACCAGGACAGCACATCTCTCATCCCTATGTGTGGTGACCAGGACAGCACATCTCCCATCACTATGTGTGGTGACCAGGATATTACATCTCCCATCCCTATGTGTGGTGACCAGGACAGCACATCTCTCATCCCTATGTGTGGTGACCAGGACAGCACATCTCTCATCCCTATGTGTGGTGACCAGGACAGCACATCTCTCATCCCTATGTGTGGTGACCAGAACAGCACATCTCTCATCCCTATGTGTGGTGACCAGGACAGCACATCTCCCATCCCCATGTGTGGTGACCAGGACAGCACATCTCTCATCCCTATGTGTGGTGACCAGGACAGCACATCTCCCATCACTATGTGTGGTGACCAGGACAGCACATCTCCCATCCCTATATGTAGTGACCAGGACAGCACATCTCCCATCCCTATATGTAGTGACCAGGACAGCACATCTCTCCTTACTGTAGGCTGAGATTGTAGAACAGCGATTGCCTCTTACTGTATGTGGAGACTATTAGAGGAATCTCTTCTTAATGCACGTGTAGTACATAAACTTCACTTACTGTACGTGGAGACTGCACAACAGCAATCTCCTCTTACTTATGCTGAGACTGCAGTACAGCAATCTACCCTAATGTATTCTGAACATTCAGTACAGCACATCTCCCCTTACTGTATGTGAAGACTGCTGTACAGCACATCTATCCTTATTATATGTGGAGGTTGTAGTAAGCACACTTCCCATCTCCAGTTATGTGGAGACTGTAGTGTAGCACATCTCTCATTGCTATACGTGGAGACTGTAGTATAGCACATCTCCCACTGTTATTTTTGGAGACTGTAGTATATCATATCTTCAATTCGTTTTATGTTATAGAACATATTCCATTGCTACAAGTGGGACTGTTGCATAGAATATCTCCTATTGATACATGTGGGACTATAGTATATCACATCTCCCATTATGTCAAGACTTTTATAGCACATTTCCCATCATGTGGATACTGTAATGTATCACATCTCTCATTGCTATACATGGAGACTGTAGTATAGCACATCTCCCACTGTTATATTTGGAGACTGTAGTATATCATATCTTCAATTTGTTTTATGTGGGACAGTAGTATAGCACATCTCCCATTACTAAATGTGGAAACTGTAGTATATCACATCTCCCATTACTATATGTAGGACTGTAGTATAGCACATCTCGCATTGCTATATGTGGGACTGTATTATAAGACATCTCCCATTACTATATGTGGAGACTAGTATACCACATCTCTCACTGCTATATGTGGAGACTGTAGTATAGCACATCTCCCACTGTTATATGTGGAGACCGTAGTATATCATATCTCCAATTTGTTTTATGTGGAGACTGTGGTATATCACATCTCCCATTACTATTTGTGGGATGGTAGTATAGCACATCTCCCATTACTATATGTGGAAACTGCAGTATATCACATCTCCAATTACTATATGTGGGACTGTAGTATAGCACATCTTCAACTGCTAAATGTGGGACTCTAGTAAAACACCTCCCATTACTAAATGTGGAGACTGTAGTATATCACATCTCCCATTACTATATGTGGAGACTGTAGTATAGCACATCTCCCATTGCTACATGTGGGACTGTATTATAGCACATCTCCCCTTACTATGTGAAGATCTCTAGTTATTGTTTATAAACATCAACAAAGACAGTAATTAATATGTAAACATCAACAAAGAAAACCAACATGTAAACATCAACAAAGAACACTCAATATTAACAAAGAAAACACACATGTAAATGTCAATAAAGACAACACACATGTAAACATTAGCACAGAGAACAAATAAGTAAACATCAACAAAGATAACACACAAGTAAAGATCAACAAAGACAACAAACATGTCAACATTAAAACAAAAGACAACACGCATGTAAATAAACAGAACACATGCAAATAACACAGACATCACATATGTAAATATCAACAAAGGATGACAAACATGTAAAAAATGAACAATACACATGTAAATATAAACAAATATGTAAATATCAACAAACATGTAAAGATCAACAAAGACAACAAACATGTCAACATTAAAACAAAAGACTACACGCATGTAAATAAACAGAACACATGCAAATAACACAGACATCACATATGTAAATATCAACAAAGGATGACAAACATGTAAATAATGAACAATACACATGTAAATATAAACAAACATGTAAATATCAACAAACATGTAAACATCAACAAAGACAACAAACAAGTAAATATATATCATGACAACATTAAGAATGATCAACTACCTTGAGGCCTTGGAATCTGGGAGCGGGCCGCTTTGGCTCCACCTGAGACACCTCTACTTGCCACAGAACCTCGAGATGACCCCAGCTGCCCTCTAGTGACACCTTGCGGGGTAGTCTGAAATATAACACAGTCGCCTAAACACATGTAACCAAGCTTTCTCTGATATGAACTGAAGAGTCTGGAACTGAATTCACAATGCATTTTCCTAAAGATTTTGTATTATGTGGCTAGTTGTGCTTGTGCCTACCTGAGGTATTCCTATATTATTTCATTAGTTGTGCCTACCTAAGGTATTGCTGTATTATTTCATTAGTTGTGCCTACTTGAGGTATTCCTGTATTATTTCACTAGTTGTGCCTATTTGAAGTATTCCTGTATTATTTCACTAGTTATGCCTAATTGAAGTATTCCTGTATTACTTCTACTTGAAGTATTCCTGTATTATATCATTAGCTATGTCTACTTGAGGTATTCCTGTTTTATTTCACCAGTTATGCCTACTTGAAGTATTCCTGTATTATTTCACCAGTTATGTATTTTTTTTTAAAAGTATCCAGAAGCTATGAGTTGTTACCCTTAGGCTCGGTATTATGGGTATCGCAACCCTTCGACCTTAATTCCATGATAGATACCATAAATCTGGGTGAAATGTGGCTTTTCTGCCTACCCCCGGGCGTGAACCTGGACCATAAGAAGTTTGTAACCCTGTCACTGCGTATTCCTGTATTATGTTGATACCTGTGCCTACCTGAGGTATTCCTGTATAATGCCACTAGTTGTGTCAACCTCCTGAGGTATTCCTGTATTGTCACTAATTGTGACTACCTGAGGTATTCATGTATTGTCACTAATTGTGACTACCTGAGGTATTCCTGGAAAATGTAACTAGTTGTGCCTACCTGAGGTATTCCTGTATTATGTCACTAGTTGTACCAACCTTAGATATTCCTGAAATATGCCTAAAGGTTGTGCCTACCTGAGAGGTATTCCTGAGTGATCCTCGTCCTGGAGAACTACAACTTGATGGCAAACCCTGGACTCGACCCCTGAGTGAAACTTTAGGAGTATCTCTGCTAGCTGGGGATCGCCAAGACTGAGTGGCAATAACAGAACGTTTGACTGGGGTATTCACATTCTGGGGACAGAACATTGTTGATTTCAGTGTGCACAGAAAAACAATATCTCAGTGTGCACAGACAAACAATATCTCAGTGTGCACAGACAAACAATATCTCAGTGTGCACAGACAAACAATATCACGTGTGCACAGACAAACAATATCACAGTGTCCACAGACAAACAATATATCAGCGTGCACAGACAAACAATATCTCAGTGTACATAGACAAACAATATATAAGTGTGCACAGACAAACAATATATCAGTGTGCACAGACAAACAATATCTCAGTGTCCACAGACAAACAATATCTCAGTGTGCACAGAGAAACAATATCTTAGTGTGCACAGACAAACAATATCTCAGTGTGCACAGACAAACAATATCAGTGTCCAAAGACAAACAATATCTCAGTGCACAGATAAACAATATCACAGTGTGCACAGAAAAACAGTTTCACAGTGTCCACAGACAAACAATATCTCAGTGTGCACAGACAAACAATATCTCAGTGTCCACAGAGAAACAATATCTCAGTGTGCACAGACAAACAATATCTCAGTGTGCACAGAGAAACAATATCTCAATGTGCACAGAGAAATAATATCCCAGTGTGCACAGACAAACAATATCTCAGTCTGCACAGACAAAAAGAATCTCAGTGTGCACAGACAAAAAATATCTCAGTGTCCACAGACAAAATATATCTCAGTGTGCACAGACAGAAAATATCTTAGTGTGCACAGACAAACAATATCTCAGTGTGCAATGACAAAAAATATCTCAGTGTGCACAGACAAACAATATCTCAGTGTGCACAGATAAACAATATCTCAGTGTCCACAGACAAAAAATATCTGAGTGTGCGCAGACAAAATATATCTCAGTGTGCACAGACAAAAAATATCTCAGTGTGCACAGACAAACAATATCTCAGTGTGCACAGACAAAAAATATCTCAGTGTGCACAGACAAACAATATCTCAGTGTGCACAGACAAAAAATATCTCAGTGTGCACAGACAAACAATATCTCAGTGTGCACAGACAAACAATATCTCAGTGTGCACTGACACGTATTACCTCAGTGTGTGCAGACAAGCATTGTTTTAGTGTGCAGAGCAAGCACTATCTCAGTGTTCAAATATTATCCCAGTGTGCAAACATATCTCAATGTGCACAAACAGAAATTATAGATGTGTGCACAGACTAGCATTATCTCAGTGTGCACAGACCAGCATTACCTCAGCATGCACAGACAAGCAATAATGCACAAAAATGACATGATCTCAATGTGCTGCAATATCTCAGTATGCACTTAGAAACATTACCTTAGTGTGCAAACATTACCTCAGGGTGCAGACAAACATTATCACAGTGTGCACAGACAGACATTATATAAGTGTATACAGATGGACATTATCTCAGTGTGCACAGACAGACATTTTATAAGTGTATACAGATGGACATTATCTCAGTGTGTATAGATAATCTATATCTCAGTGTGCTACAGGCATGATCTCAGCAGGCACAGACAAGCACTATCTCAGTATGCACAGACAAGCACTATTTCAGTATGCACAGACAAGCACTATCTCAGTATGCACAGACAAGCACTATCTCAGTATGAACAGACAAGCACTATCTCAGTATGAACAGACAAGCACTATCTCAGTATGCACAGACAAGCACTATCTCAGTATGCACAGACAGGCACCATCTCAGTATGCACAGACAAGCACTATCTCAGTATGCACAGACAAGCACTATCTCAGTATGAACAGACAAGCACTATCTCAGTATGCACAGACAAGCACTATCTCAGTATGCACAGACAGGCACCATCTCAGTATGCACAGACAAGCACTATCTCAGTATGCACAGACAAGCACTATCTCAGTATGAACAGACAAGCACTATCTCAGTATGCACAGACAAGCACTATCTCAGTATGCATAGACAAGCACTATCTCAGTATGCACAGACAAGCACCATCTCAGTATGCACAGACCTAGACCAGGGGTGGGTAACTTTTTTTGTGGTTCGTGGGCCAAATTTAGAATTACCGCCGTGGTTGCAGGACATTAAAAAAAAATTTATTATAAATATAACACCCACATTTCCTCGTAACACGATACTTCTGTGGGATATTCTAGGATCATAATCCCTCGCTACACCTCTGGCCAGGCACACTAACCCACTGAAGCTCTACTATATATTCGTAAATGTGTCTGCTCAAGTTGATCATCTATAAACGAGAAGACCAGAGAAAAAGAATGCTTAGGGTCTCATACTTTATTATCAAAATCCGACGACAGGCACTGTTCCCTAATGTCTGATATTGTCAGCAACAGGTGTTTCCCCGGCAAGATCAAAGATTTGGTGACATCAGTTTCTGGTTGTTACCATACAGATTATCACTTTTTTTTTTTTTTGGGATGTTGATATGCGCATTTTTTTTCTGCATGCGAATGTATGTTTTTTATGTTCTGCAATTTTGTGAGCTCAATGGCCAGATTATATAGTAAGTTTACACCACCCTCGCGGGCCAGAATTTTTTTTTCTCTGTGGGTCTATTTTTGCCAACGGGTCACAGTTTGCCCAGCCCTGCACTAGACACAGACAACAAGACAGAAGAGAGAAAATAAGATATTCACTCTGCTGCTGGAAGTGAGGCTTCGACTGGAAGCGGTGGTGCCGGTGCTAGAACCATTGATGTGTAGCTTGTCCAACAGTCTGACCACTGTCTCCTCTAGATGATCTATGGTCGCACTGGATGGATGCTGTGCCCAGACTTCTACACGGTTCTGGAGAATGGTGTCCTTTGCCATTTCTAGTTCTGAAGTCTGAAACAGTACACACAGAGTCCTCATCAAAGTGATGCATTTGTCAAAAAGTACAAAACACATCTGTAAATTGACTACATAAAGCAAATTGTCTTCTTTTTCTTCTTCTTATTTATCCTCTTTTACCACAGCCATACAATTATTGTCGGTGCTACTTCATTACTTCAGTGAATATGTGTTTCTCAAAGGTATTTGGCGACCTCTGTGAAAGGGTCGTTCGCGCCCCCCCCCCCCCACCCCACTTAAGGGGTCATGACCAATGGGCTGAGAACCGTTGATTTACATGATGCAAACTGTCCACTCTATGTAAATTGTCAGTGTAATGATTTTACTACAGGCTAGATAAGGATGACCTAACTGTATTGAGTATATTTCGTACATATTTAGAAAACTGCAATATCAAGCAGATATTAACAGAAGAAGAAAAAAACAGGAAGACATTGACTGAGCCGGCCAAGAAACCCCACTGGATGAAAGTTTTCCATGCAAACTAGTTTCTTTTTCTTCTTCTTCTTCTTTACATTTACTCGCTGTAAACTCTGGCAAAAAGTTATGGTTGTTTGTCCCCTTCTAGACTTTAGTCTTAGTCCATAACTTGAGTTCTGCATGCCCAGCCATTTTACAGATATGGCATATATGTATGCAGACTGTTGGTTTCTTGCCACTCAGATAAATGCACTCTGACTTTGAAGGGAACATCTTAATTAGTAGACTTTTATGACAGAAAATCTAATATAGGCTTGAAAACCTGTTGCGTTGAGGATGTATTTCTGTTTCCAACTGTTATGTTTCTCTCCCTCTCTCTCACACAGTTTTTTTCTACTCACTCTCACTTTCTCACTTTTACCCACTTCACTCTCACACTCACTCACTCATACTCTCATTTTCACTCTTTCAGATACTTTCACTCACTCTCACTCACTATTTCACACTCACTAACTCACACACTTTCACTCACTCACTCACTCACTCACTCACTCACACTTTAACCCTGTTTTTCTGTGTCCCTATATCTTTCTGTCTCTAGCTCTCTCTGTATGTCTCTATTTGTGTCTCTATCTCACTCTCTTTCTGTTTCTCACTCTCTTTCTTTTATCTTCTCACTTTCTTTTTCTTTCTCTGCCTGTCTCTGTCTCTTTCTTTTTCTCTCTTTCGACTTCTCTTTCTTTCTATTTCTTCTCCATTTTTAATTTTCTATATTTTCCTCTCCTTCTCTCTCCATCTTTCTCTTTCTCTCTCTGTCCCTCTCACTCTTTCTCACTCCTTTACTTCCCTTCCTTTATCTCTCTTTCTCTGTCTATCTCTGCTTATTTATCTCTATCTCTGCTTCTTTATCTCTCTCTCTCTTTTTTTCTATTTATCTCGCATTCATTCACTTTCTTTATTTCTATCTATTTTCTTTTTCTCCACTTTCTCTCTCTACCCTTCTTTTTCAAATTCACTCTGTCCATGTCTGTCTTTCTGTTTCTTTCTCTCACACTCTCTCTTATCTCACTTCATTTAGTTGTCTCTCTGACACTTACTCAGTCACTCAGAAACTCATTCAGTCACTCACTCAATCTCTATCACAGTCTACCTCACTCGTTCGTTCTCTCGCTGTCTCTATCTCTCTTTCTTTCTCCTCTTCTTTTCCCCTTTCTCTCTCTCCATCCTTTTCTCTCTCTCCCTAACTTCTTCTCTCCCTCTTTTTCTTTCTCCCTTTTTCTTTCTCCAGTTCCCTCCCTCTTACTTTCTCCATTTCCCTCCCTCTTTCTTTCTTTTTTTTTCTTTCTATCTCTCTCTATGTGAGTGTGTGTGTGTGTCTCTCTCTCTCTGTAAGTGATTGTGTGAAGTGATATGAACAAAGACTAAATATGGTCCATTTCAGTCTGCAGTGAATAGTATACTGTCCACTGAGATAATCACCTTGAGGCCTCCAGCCTTTTCAGTGCCTGTCAGTTTGTTGAGGCAGTCAGTCAGTACACTCAGTCGCTGGTCATGACATGTAGGCTCTACCAGTCCACTGATCTCCTGGAGGGACAGAGGAATCAATGAGAAGTAAAGGAAGTGACAGACACATTAGTCATCCAGAGACAGACAGACAGACAAGTGACAGAGACAGGCAAACAGTGACATCTGAAAGTAAGTGTACCCATGTTTTACGTGAAAGGGGAGTTAGGGCCTAGGACAAAAGAATATTTAACATGGAGGAGGGGTTAGGGGTACCAGGAAAACTGACAATTTAAAATGGAAGAGTGGTTGGGGCACAGGAAAGATAACTTAACATGGAAGAGTGGTTGGGGCACAGGAAAGATAACTTAACATGGAAGAGTGGTTGGGGCACAGGAAAAATAACTTAACATGGAAGAGTGGTTGGGGCACAGGAAAAATAACTTAACATGGAAGAGTGGTTGGGGCACAGGAAAAATAACTTAACATGGAAGAGTGGTTGGGGCACAGGAAAAATAACTTAACATGGAAGAGTGGTTGGGGCACCGGAAAAATAACTTAACATGGAAGAGGGATTGGGGGCATAAGAAAACAGACAATTTCACACGGAAGAGGGGTTATGGGCACAAGAAAATAGAAAATTTCACATGGAAAAGAGGTTACGGGCACACACAAAAACAGACAATTTCACATGGAAGAGGGGTTATGGGCACAAGAAAACAAACAATTTCACATGAAAGAGAAGTTATGGGCACAATAAAACAGTTCATTTAAAAAAAGAAGAAGGGTTGGGGGCACAGGAAAACAGACAACTGAACAATAATTGTCTCTCGAGTTTCCTTTCTTTGCCTGCTGTTTCTGTCTCTTCATTCACCCAAATTGTTGTTGTCCTCTTTGCGTTTTCTGACTGAGCAGTTCCACATGTTTCCAAAGCAATTTTGATGTTGCTGTTATTGAACACAATTCAGCTTTCTTTAATGAAATGTAAATTTTGATAACAATTCTGGATTTTTCTACACAGATGATTCAGCTGTGCTGAGGTTTTAGGGTCACACAATTTCATGTGTGTTGCTTATATTTTCTTCTTGCCTCTGTTAAATGTTTTCTTACCGACATGACCGTGTACAGTCATGGTCAACTATCTCGCTATGGATTCTAGGTCCTCATTTGTTAGGGGGGGGGGAAATTGACCTTTAACAAGAATGCTGTAAAAAGGGATACTTATTAGGGATGTTTCACTCAGACTGTATGTGTCTGAGACATGGTAAACCAACAGTCTGCTTACAAATAAATCAGATGTGTAAAACAGATGTCCACTAAAAACTCAAGACCTAGAACAAGACTTAGGTCTAGTTGTGGATAAACATGAAGGACTTTATGCCAGAGTTTTGCAGCTGGAAAACACCAAGAACAGCTACCAACACAGACATGGTTGTCTCCTCGAGTCACTCTCTGGTTTTTTTTTTTTCCTTTCTATACTGGTTCTGACCTGGATGAAATCAATCTTTTATTATTTTTTTTTTGCCATCTCACTGAAACAGCCTGTAGCCCAGTGTGGTTGTTTCATTTCTGTATTTGCCTTGCACTTTTCTGGTGGCTTGGATGATGGATTTTTTTCACCTTTTTGCAGGTTTCAGCGACACCATTTATCCATCTCTTTCTTGGTCTTCCTCTCGTCTTCCTCCCAGATGTTCTGCTGTAAAAAAAAGAATCAATCTTCAGCCAGCACATTATATGACAATACCTCACATGAAAGCACATTAAAAAGATTGCACAACATGACATGACAGCATGTCAGGACTTGAGACTTCACAGCACATCACTGTATGCCACGACAACATATCTCATGACATGACAGCACATGACACTCATGACAGCACATCATGACAAGACAGCAAATCTCATGAAATGACAGCACATTGTATGCAATGACAGAACATCATGCCAATGAAATGAAATAACAGCATATCAGACATGACAGCAAAAATATTGACAGACAACACACCATAACACAGCATACTAAGCTAATAATCACTGCATCATGGTAATGGTACGCCACAGTACACTAAACGGAGAATCTCCTATCAGTCAAAACACAAGTGTTTTATCTCATAATCAAAAACAGTAGACAACCACTGACTCGCTCACCTCTGCTGTGCTGACACTTTTCACAACATCAGCCAAATTAACCATTGGTTCTATTGCCTGTTTAGACACTGTCATGCTCTCCTTCATTTGGCTTATTTGCTCCTGCAGTTGGTGAATAGTGTGGTCTCGTTTTAACAGTTCCCTCTAGATAAAAACAGAACATCAACAGCTCATTCTTAATAGCTGTACAATATCTGATACAGTGTTACTGGATAACATACCAGTCAGTATTGGTGTGGCGGTAGTAATGATGTGACAGTCAATAATGATGTGAGTCAGTAATGAGTCAGCAATCATGTGGGAGTAAGTAATTATGTGGGAGTAAGTAATCATGTGTCAGTCAGTAATCGTGTGTCAGTCAGTAATGATGTCGCAGTCGGTAATGATGTGGCTGAACATCATTAGTAATCATGTAATCAGTAATCATGTGACTGTCGGTAATGAATCAGCAATAATGTGGGAGTCAATAATAAAGTGGGAGTCAGTAATGATGTGACAGTCAGCAATGATGTGACAGTCAGCAATGATGTGGGAGTCAGCAATGATGTGACAGTCAGCAATGATGTGGGAGTCAGCAATGATGTGGGAGTCAGCAATGATGTGGGAGTCAGCAATGATGTGGGAGTCAGCAATGATGTGGGAGTCAGCAATGATGTGAGTCAGTAATGAGTCAGTAACCGTGTGTCAGTCAGTAATTGTGTGTCAGTCAGTAATTGTGTGTCAGTCAGTAATTGTGTGTCAGTCAGTAACCGTGTGTCAGTCAGTAATTGTGTGTCAGTCAGTAACCGTGTGTCAGTCAGTAATTGTGTGTCAGTCAGTAATGATGTGTCAGTCAGTAATGATGTGGCAGTCAGTAATGAGTTATTAATTATGTGGGAGTCAGTAACCGTGTGTCAGTCAGTAACTGTATGTCAGTCAGTAATTGTGTGTCAGTCAGTAATGATGTGGCAGTCAGTAATGAGTCAGTAATTATGTGGGAGTCAGTAACCGTGTGTCAGTCAGTAATGATGTGGCAGTCAGTAATGAGTCAGTAATTATGTGGGAGTCAGTAACTGTATGTCAGTCAGTAATGATGTGGCAGTCAGTAATGAGTCAGTAATTATGTGGGAGTCAGTAACCGTGTGTCAGTCAGTAATTGTGTGTCAGTCAGTAACCGTGTGTCAGTCAGTAATTGTGTGTCAGTCAGTAATGGTGTGTCAGTCAGTAATTGTGTGTCAGTCAGTAATGGTGTGTCAGTCAGTAATTGTGTGTCAGTCAGTAATGGTGTGTCAGTCAGTAATGATGTGGTAGTCAGTAATGAGTCAGTAATTATGTGGGAGTCAGTAGCCGTGTGTCAGTCAGTAACCGTGTGTCAGTCAGTAATTGTGTGTCAGTCAGTAATGGTGTGTCAGTCAGTAATGATGTGGCAGTCAGTAATGAGTCAGTAATTATGTGGGAGTCAGTAACCGTATGTCAGTCAGTAATGATGTGGCAGTCAGTAATGAGTCAGTAATTATGTGGCAGTCAGTAACCGTGTGTCAGTCAGTAATTGTGTGTCAGTCAGTAACCGTGTGTCAGTCAGTAATTGTGTGTCAGTCAGTAATGGTGTGTCAGTCAGTAATGGTGTGTCAGTCAGTAATGGTGTGTCAGTAAGTAATTTTGTGTCAGTCAGTAATGGTGTGTCAGTCAGTAATGATGTGGCAGTCAGTAATTGTGTGTCAGTCAGTAATGGTGTGTCAGTTAGTAATTTTGTGTCAGTCAGTAATGGTGTGTCAGTCAGTAATGATGTGGCAGTCAGTAATGAGTCAGTAATTATGTGGCAGTCAGTAACCGTGTGTCAGTCAGTAATGATGTGGCAGTCAGTAACCGTGTGTCAGTCAGTAATGGTGTGTCAGTCAGTAATGGTGTGTCAGTCAGTAATTGTGTGTCAGTCAGTAATGGTGTGTCAGTAAGTAATTTTGTGTCAGTCAGTAATGGTGTGTCAGTCAGTAATGATGTGGCAGTCAGTAATGAGTCAGTAATTATGTGGGAGTCAGTAGCCGTGTGTCAGTCAGTAACCGTGTGTCAGTCAGTAATTGTGTGTCAGTCAGTAAACATGTGTCAGTCAGTAATTGTGTGTCAGTTAGTAATGGTGTCTCAGCCAGTAATGATGTGGCAGTCAGTAATCATGTGGCAGTTGGTAATGATGTGGCAGTCAGTAATCATGTGTCAGTTGGTAATGGTGTGGCAGTCAGTAATGATGTGGCAATCAGTAATGATGTGGCAGTTGGTAATGATGTGGCAGTCAGTAATCATGTGGCAATGGGTATTCATGTGACAGTTAGTATTCATGTGACAATCAGTAAAAATGTGGCAGTAAATAATGATGTGGCAGTCAATAATGAGGTGGCAGTCAGTATTGATGTAGCAGTCATTAATGAGTCAGTAATGATGTGGGAGTCAATAATGATGTGACTGGTAATAAACCCAGCACTTGCCTTTAGATCACCAGCTACACGATCCTTGTCCTCCACCTGCTTGCCACAACTTGTCTGTAGGGAGACATCAGATGAGGAGATAAGGTAGAGATGACACAGAGAATCAATCACGAGACAGGAAGATTTAAGTCAGGGAGATATGGGATACGAAGATATAGAAATGACACAGATACATCAGATTTGAATCAATCATGAGATAAGGGTTCACATATTTATACACCAGTTCCAATAGCTTTATTATAAAAGCCTGAAAGAAGCATCAACGAGTATTGCAGAATTAAATAAAGCAGTCATCTGGATTCAATCATGCATGGGTTAGTCACAAAAAGTCACTGTAGCATTCAGGCAAGTCTCCTCCCACTGCTCATGGAGGCAGTAAATGCCGTACGCAAAAAAAGGTTGCTCACTGAATCAAGGATTTACCGGATTAAATATGTGGTACCTACTGTGAACACGCCTTCCAATATTGCAGTTTCTTACAAACTAAGTTCAGAACTGTCCCAAGTGACACAGAGAATTTGTATGCCAGTGAATGTATTCTATGACAACGGTTCACCTGCACTGCTGCATCAATTATGCCAATAGTTTTTTTTTTTTCTGTTGCAATATTGGGAACTTAACCCAGCTGTGGAAGATCTATCATGAACTCAAGTGCTTTCCAAAACATTTTTACCCAGTCCTTCACGGTTGTCTTCAAAAGTGCTGCGCATACTACTTGCATTCTGTCAATGTCCGCAGGTTGGCAACCTTCATATGAAAGAAATCTTCAATCACTGCCCCTTGAAGCTTTTTTGGACAGATTCTGATTCAACCTGGACATTTCTTCAGCGGTCAGAAGCAAAATCTATACATCATGAGGTGCTCTTTTATTCACTGACCAGTACTTTTCACATGATGACATAAAATAATGTTCGACGCAAGCAATCGCACGTGGTATGGCACAAATGGGTTTCAAATGAGGCATTTAGGCAAGCATTTCATTGCTTAAGTAGGTGATAATTCCTTTTGCAAAAAAAAAAAAATTTAGATTGTGGCTGCTCACTGAACCAACACGTTTAGTATGTGCTACGCACTGTGAACATACCTTTTGATATTGCAGTTTCTTGCAAAAACCTTCTAAACTGTCCCACGTGACACATAAAATTTGACTGTAAGTCCTATAAGAGGTATCAAATGACTCAACAGCATGATGATGATGAAAAATCAAGCAACAGCACTAACCTTGATATCAGACAAGACCTGGTCTCTACCTCCCAGCTGTTTCTGTAATGTCTCCTATAGAAAAAAAAAACACAGGCAAGCCATATCAAATGTTTCCAACATGTTAGTTAGTTAGAATTTTCTCTTGAGCCTAGAGCCGCACATAGAGCAGAGATCATAGCTCTCCATGTCTGGCGGTCCGTTGCCACCTGTTGCAAGTCTTGGGTGTTTTTTAGGCAAATGATTGAGTCTTCTATGATGATGGTTCTACGCAGGGTCTCTCCTGGTCTCTCCCCCCCCTCCCCGCCCCTTTCTTTTCCCTTTGGGTGTCCATTTGAGGGCTTGATGTACCTCAAGACGGATTCAACTAAGTTTATTCAGGGGCCAAAATGTTGAATATGATGATTGTCATGGGCCAGAAGCACGATTCTCAGTTTAAAGAGATCACTGATACCAAAGTTCAGTGTAGAAAGATCACTTATACCAAAGTTCAGTGTAGAAAGATCACTAATAATGAAGTTCAGTGTAGAAAGATCCCTAATACTGAAGTTCAGTGTAGAAAGATCACTAATACTGAAGTTCAGTGCAGAAAGATCACTAATACTAAAGTTCAGTGTAGAAAGATCACTAATACTGAAGTTCAGTGTAGAAAGATCACTAATACTGAAGTTAAGTGTAGAAAGATCACTAATACTGAAGTTAAGTGTAGAATGATCATTATTACAACACAACCTGCAATGATCTGTGAGCCACCTGCTAGGCCTATGTAGGCTAGATTTAGCCTGCAGGCTGCTAGTTCAGAAGCCCAATTGTACATGTTGCTATCAATGGCTTGGAGGTTATGAACAGTTTTAGAATTATGACATACTGAGATTACAGTAAGAGATAGTAATATCAGACCATGTTGTGGATCACTGTGACAATGGTATGAGTGTCAAAGTGGCTAGAAAGCAATGGCAAACTACCAACTGGAAAACAGCCTACAAAACCTCACAATGGTTAACAAATGCTGTGGTTGGTTTGCAATGTCAGGAAATGGGTATGCAACAAACTACAATATGTAACTTCTGACTAGGAGCACAGAGACAAATCTTGACAATACTGAACCTTCTGCTTCGCTGCATGGGTTGCAGAGCTTCACCAAAAGGCAACTGATTTGGGGTGTTACCTTACATCTGCCTGAGAGGCGAAGAACTAACAGTCTGCATACAAATAAGCCAGATTAGTAAAATGTGTATGCAAAACACTTTTATGGAACAAGACTTAAAAGTCTAGAAGTGTACAAACAACTAGAACTTTCCACTGGAGTTTAAAGCCAGCCAACAGTAAGAAGAAATATCTTCTGCTGATACTAATTTGTGGATCATTTACTGAAACTGTGCAATACTAAATATTGGAGCAAACAGTAAATATAATCGGATTAAAATATAGTAAGATGAGAATGTAACAAGATCATATAGGTTGAGTCGGAGAGATAGACAGATCTAGAAAAATTTTGAAATTTGGCAATCCTAATAGTCAGTCCCTTGCAGACAGTAATTTAAAAATTAAACCTAGCCTTGGTTCTAACACAGAAAATCTATCTGTTGTCATACCATAGGAACTGAACCTATCTGTTGAACTATATGTGCTTCTAACCTAGAAAGTGAGTGAACCCATCTGTGGCTCTAACCTAGGAATTGAGCCTATCTGTGGTGTTAATCTAGGAACTGACCTATCTGTGGTTTTAAATAAGGAACTGAACCTAACTGTGGTTCTAAATAAGGAATTTAACCTATAGGTGGTGAACCTATCAGTGGTTTTAATCTAGGAATTTAACTTATGTGTGGTTCTATCTTAGGAATTGAAACTATGTGTGGTTTTAACCAAGATATTGAACCTACATGTAGTTTTCACCTAGGAATTGAACCTACTTGATGTTCTAAAACAAGGAATTTAACGTATCCGTGGTCCTAACCTAGAAATTGAGCCTATCTGTGGTTTTAATCTAGAAATTTAAGCTATGTGTGGTTTTATCTTAGGAATTGAACCTATATGTGGTTTAAACCTAGGAAGTGAACCTATATGTGGTTTTTACCTAGGAACTGAACCAACTTGTAGTTCTAAAACAAAGAATTTAACCTATCTGTGGTTCTAACCTAGGAACTGAACCTACATATAGTTATAACCTAGGTAGTGAACTTATCTGGTTTTAATCTAGAATTGAACTTACACGTGGTTCTAACTTAGAAAGTGAACTGATCTTCTGACAAAGCTATCAAAACACAAGTGCACTTACAATTTCTGATCTCATTTTGTCCTTTTCCAGTTCCAAAGTCATGACTTCAGACTTAAGTCCAGAAAGTGTGCTTTCTTGCTCCTTCAGTCGTTGCTGCAAACCAGCCTGGCAATTGTGTGTATATTATGTATATATTTAATATACATATATATACACATACATTCATTATATATATATATATAAATGAATTGAACCTACAAGTGGTTCTACTCTTGGAACTGAACTTCTTTCTGGTTCTAACCTAGAAAACATGTACTGGTATGTTAAACATCTGACAGTGTAAGCATAACTGATATGTGAAACAAACATGTGATACATGTAAACATGACTGATATATTAAACTTGTCACAGTAAGCCCAGTGCACCACAGAAGTGAAAAGACTCCTTTACATTTATCACAATGTGTACACCCCACTAGATGTTTAGGCACTCATTCCTCTCCTCTCTATATGGCTTCTGAAGCCCCAGTGGAGTCGGGGTGGAGGAAGAAGAAATCAATAGTTCCCTGACAAGCAAGTATGTCACAACAAGCAAACTAATTAGCAGTTAGCTGAAATCTCATTTGTTCAACTAAATGACACAGATACTGCAGAACACATCATTGGACTGAAAGAAACAAGACAACAAGTTGTGAATGTCAAGTCTATCAATTCAACGTGGCACTGATTATAAGAAAAAGAAAGCAAAACAGCAGTAAATGACAAAATAATGTCTCAACTGCCCATTTAAAGCGAATGTAGGAAAAGAATAAAATTCCCCTACATCTGGATGAAGCTGATTACGAGGCGGATACTGTTCAAACATATACACACACACACATTCACGAAAATACACACACACATACTAAAAAATAAACACACACACAACAAAGAAACCTTTGTGCCCTGCAACTCCATGCAATTCTTTTTAGCTTTGATGAGATCAGCTCTGAGAGATTCAGTTACCTCTTCAGCTTGCAGTAGTCTGCCCTTGAGTATGATCTACAAACATGAACATGGGTGTGTAAATGAATGTTAAACATAAACATGGGTGTGTGAATGAATGTCAAACATGAACATGGGTGTGTAAATGAATGTTAAACATAAACATGGGTGTGTGAATGAATGTCAAACATGAACATGGGTGTGAGAATGAATGTCAAACATGAACATGGGTTTGTGAATCAATGTCAAACATGAACATGGGTGTGTGAATCAATGTCAAACATAAACATGGGTGTGTGAATGAATGTCAAACATGAACATGGGTGTGTGAATCAATATCAAACATAAACATGGGTGTGTGAATCACTGTCAAACATGAACACCAGTGTGTGAATGAATGTCAAACATGAACATGGGTGTGTGAATGAACGTCAAACATGAACATGGGTGTGTGAATGAATGTCAAACGTGAACATGGGTGTGTGAATGAGTGTCAAACATGAACATGGGTGTGTGAATGAGTGTCAAACATGAACATGGGTGTGTGAATGAATGTCAAACACGAACATGAGTGTGTGAATGAGTGTTAAATGTGAACATGTTTGTGTGAATCAATGTCAAACATGAACATGGATGTGTGAATCAATGTCAAACATGAACATGGGTGTGTGAATCAATGTCAAACATGAACATGGGTGTGTGAACGAATGTCAAACATGAACATGGGTGTGTGAACGAATGTCAAACATAAACATGGGTGTGTGAATAAATGTCAAACATGAACATGGGTGTGTGAATGAATGTCAAACATGAACATGGGTGTGTGAATCAATGTCAAACATGAACATGAGTGTGTGAATCAATGTCAAACATAAACTGACCATGATGTCCTACAAGCTATCTTATACCATGAATAGACAATGTTCCACACTCCATCTCACATGATGAACAGAAATGTCACACACTCTATCTCACACAATGAACAATACACCACTCTACCTCACACCATGAACAGACTATGATGTTCCATTCTCTATCACATAGCACGAACTGACCACAATGACCCACTCTCTAGCTCACACCATGAACATACAATGTTCTACATTCTACCTCACACCATGAACAGATTATGATGTTCCATTCTCTATCACATAGCACGAACTGACCAAAATGACCCACTCTCTACCTCACACCATGAACATACAATGTTCCACATTCTACCTCACACCATGAACAGACTATGATGTTCCATTCTCTATCACATAGCACGAACTGACCACAATGACCCACTCTCTATCTCACACCATGAACATACAATGTTCTACATTCTACCTCACACCATGAACAGATTATGATGTTCCATTCTCTATCACACAGCACGAACTGACCACAATGACCCACTCTCTATCTCACACCATGAACATACAATGTTCCACATTCTACCTCACACCATGAACAGACTATGATGTTCCATTCTCTATCACATAGCACGAACTGACCACAATGACCCACTCTCTATCTCACACCATGAACATACAATGTTCTACATTCTACCTCACACCATGAACAGATTATGATGTTCCATTCTCTATCACACAGCACGAACTGACCACAATGACCCACTCTCTATCTCACACCATGAACATACAATGTTCCACATTCTACCTCACACCATGAACAGATTATGTTGTTCCATTCTCTATCACATAGCACGAACTGACCCCAATGACCCACTCTCTACCTCACACCATGAACATACAATGTTCCACATTCTACCTCACACCATGAACAGATTATGTTGTTCCATTCTCTCTATCACATAGCGCGAACTGACCAAAATGACCCACTCTCTATCTCACACCATGAACATACAATGTTCTACATTCTACCTCACACCATGAACAGACTATGATGTTCCATTCTCTATCACATAGCACAAACTGACCACAATGACCCACTCTCTATCTCACACCATGAACAGATTATGTTGTTCCCTTCTCTATCACATAGCACAAACTGACCACAATGACCCACTCTCTATCTCACACCATCAACATACAATGTTCCACATTCTACCTCACACCATGAACAGATTATGATGTTTCATTCTCTATCACATAGCACGAACTGACCACAATGACCCACACTCTACCTCACACTATGAACAGACAATGTCACACACTCTACCTAACACCATTAACTGACTATGATGTTCCACTCCCGATCACACATGAATTGATCATGATGTATGAATGTATGAATGAATCAAGAATTGACGTCACTGTACACAGGAAATTCCCATACGCGCTTCATCCCATTCTTTAGTAGCCAATAAAGAGTTCTCATACTGATGATGACAGTGGCAACCTGATTACAAAACTTCGCTAAGATTTTCTCATGCAGATAGAAAACTGAGCTCACTCCCAGCTGAATCATTTTGGCCAAGGAGGGGTGGCAACAGCTAATCTATCAGCTCGCTCATTTCCACACACACTAAAATATCCTAGATTTAAAAAAAAAATCAAGAAAGTGCATTTTATATGAGTCTAACAAATGACACAAGCAACTCTGATAGGAAAATACCAGTTTCTACTTTCCTAAGTGTGCTCTGCGTGTCAGTTATAATTACAACATGTTGAGCTGGTACTACTCTCCAGTCTTTGGAAAGCTGCCACTAATGCTTCTGCCTCTATTCTTATGCTAGGACTTCCATCTACTTTTTTTTTATTTTGCTTCTCATAAGACATTCATCTGTGCAAATAAAATGATATCAACTGGACCTGAATTTTTATTGATAAATTTTTACATCTTATTGAGGAAAGAACTTGGCCGAACGGTTAGAATGCTGAGCTCTCAAGCAGGAGACCGTGGTTTGAATTCTTGTAAGGTTCAGAATGTTGTTTCTGCTGGGGGGCAAAAACAAAATTCTAGCCTGCACAGTTTGTGGTGACAGCACTGTCTATGCAGTCCTAAATCCTAAGGCTTAAATACACCTCTGCCTACCCAACACAAGTGGTAAATACAGAGAGTATCCATTCCCAACACACTCATCCAAAGCAACTATCAATCTAAGCTGGGCTGCTTTGCTGGACAGCAATGTCATTCACTACTCATTATGCACAATCTTGTGAACTGCACACACAACAATGATATGCAACAACTCACTATAGTTTCTTTTGAGTTGGTTCCTTCTAAATCACCTCTTGACAGTGATTTGGCATCACCAGAAGAGTCTCCAGTTAATAACTGTAACAAGATGAAACACTAACAGATATCGCATGGTCAATAACTATAACCAGATGAAACACTATAGATATCACATGGTTAACAACTATAACCAGATGAAACACTGACAGATATCATATGGTCAGTAACTATAACCCAAAGAATCAATGACAGACATCACACTGTCAATAAGTATAATCATATGAATCAAAGACATATTTCACATGAAGTCTCAAATGTTCCCCTACAATTTAGGATATCACACCAGTTGTACATGAAATATGATTTTTGAAGACAGGAGACATACAAAGTACACAATACTGAAATAAGTTACAGACATACAAAGTACAAAATACTGAAATAAGATACAGACATACAAAGTACAAAATACTGAAATAAGATACAGACATACAAAGTACAAAATACTGAAATAAGATACAGAATATTAAAACAAGACAAAAAATACTGAAACAAGACAAACAAACAATGAAACCAGACATACAGCATTTAAACAAGACATACAACATTAAAACAAGACAAGTTACATTGAAATAAGGCATATAATACTAAAACAAAACACACAACATTGAAACAAGACATACAAGACTAAAATAAGACATTCTACCCTGAAAATGCCATACAACATAAAAACAAGACATCCAACATTAAAACAAGACATACAAATTTAAAGCAAAATATATAACACCGAATTGAGGCATAATCTCAAACAAGATGTACAACACTGAAAATATACTCTAACCTGAAAAAATAAAGATATACAACATTAAAACAAGACAAGTTACATTAAAACAAGCCATAAAATGCTAAAATAAAACATACAACATTAAAACAAGACAAGTTACATTGAAACAAGCCATAAAATGCTAAAATAAAACATACAACATTAAAACAAGACAAGTTACATTGAAACAAGCCATAAAATGCTAAAATAAAACATACAACATTAAAACAAGACAAGTTACATTGAAACAAGCCATAAAATGCTAAAATAAAACATACAACATTGAAACAAGACATACAAGACTAAAATAAGATATTCTACCTTGAAAATGCCATACAACATAACAAGACACCTAATATTAAAACAAAACATACAATATTAAAACAAGATGCATAACACTGAAAGAGAACATACAACACTGAAACAAGACACTCTACATACCAATTCATGGAGCTGAAACAGCATCTCATGAGTCTCCTTCAGACAATCACAGATTTCAGAATATCCAGAGTCGCCCATGGCGCTGTCACTCTCGCAGGAAGTCACCATGATGCCTCCTGTCAGCAGAGGGGGAAAATGTTTATACAGCCACACAATAACTAACAAAAATGTTACTACAGTCATTGTGTGTTAACAAAGGGTTGTGAATGTGAAGGACTAGCAATAGCTGCTATCTCCACTATAGTTTCCCTACATACAGTGCTTTATACTCTGTTAAAAGCCCATGGGTGTAAAAGCCTGTGGGTGTGGTCAAAGCCCCTGGGTGTGGTCACAGCTTCTGGGTGTGGTCACAGCCCATGGGTGTAGTCACAGCCCTTGTATAAGTCAAAGCCCCTGGATGTAGTCACAGCCCCTGGGTGTTGTCCCAGCCCCTGGGTGTTGTCACACCCCCTGGGTGTTGTCCCAGCCCCTGGGTGTTGTCCCAGCCCCTAGGTGTTGTCCCAGCCCCTGGGTGTTGTCACACCCCTGGGTGTTGTCCCAGTCCCTAGTGCTCTAAAGGGGAACAACAAACAGTTACACAACTCATTCATAGCTACATTTTCTGCGGGAGGAGAAAGCTAAACAGTTACACAGTTAGCTATATAATTCTACAAGAGAAACACAAAAAAAGTCACACAGCTGATTCACAGCTATAATACGTTCTATGGGGGAACAAACAACCGATCGATTGCTAATACAACATCTGACAATAAAGTTATAAGACTAATTCCATAAAAATTAAAATAATCAACAGCTGTAGATATAACCTGTATTTTATTCAAAGTAAGCCTCTTGCACATTGATACAGCGAATGGCACGATCGACCACTGTAGTTCTTCTATCGTTATAGCCCTTAAAGTTGATGTTATGGCCCTCTGGATGCCATCAATATAGTCAAAGAAGCGTCCTTTCAACTTTAATTTTGGGAATAAAAAATAGTCACAGGAAGACAAACCTGGGGAGAAGGGTGGATGGCTGAGAACATGCATCGGTTTTTGGGCCAAAAATTCCTGTACAACCACTGCTCTCTGAGCTCGTGCATTGTCATGAAGAAGGAAACAAATTGCCAGGTGTTGAATAGAAACTAACTAGCAAATTTTTTCTAGCCCAAATCTTCCACTAAAATTGTATTAACACCAAATTCATCTACCATCATCATCATAGTCGAACAACGATCTTTTTTGTATCCGTTCTCGGAATTTTGCAATGAGTTCCTCATTACGAACAGAAACTGGGCGTCTAGGTCTATTTATTAGTAATCATTTCCACACCACTTCTGAATCGTTAAATACCAGCTAAAAATCTGTGCACAAGACAAACAATTATCCCCATAAACTTGTCACATCAATTCAACTGTCACAAAGGTGCTTCCTCGGCTTAAATATGTTGTAAAGGGGAACAACAAACAGTTACACAACTTACTGATGTCTATATGTTATATGGGGGAACAGCAAACAGTTACAGAAATGACTGATGGCTATATGTTAAGTGGGGGAACAGCAAACAGTTACAGAAATGACTGATGGCTATATGTTATGTGGGGGAACAGCAAACAGTTACACAATTGACTGATGGCTATATGTTCTATGGGATGAACAACAAACAGTTAAACAACTGAATGATGGCTATATGTTCTATGGGGGGAACAACTGACATTTACAAAACTTTCTGATGGCTAGATGTTCTACGGGGTAACAACAGACAGTTACACAACTGACTGATGGCAATACATTCTACTGGGGAACAACAAACAGTTACATAACTGACTGATGGCAATACGTTCTACGGGGGAACAACAGACAGTTACACAACAGACTGATGGCTGTAATACGTTCTATGATAAAGACTAAGACCATGACCTGACACTGACCTCCTCTGTGCATGGCCCCAGACACTGACAGCAAGCCTTCCATAGAAGACGGTGGATCACTGAGGTATAAGCTGGCCCGGGGACTGGCATTCTGACTAGAAACCGGACTACTGTTGTCACTAGCTCTGTCTTCATCTATTTTGTCATTCACATCTGTCTGACGCCCTCTGTGGTCCCGGCGTTCCTCAGTGATTATCTTTCTCTCTGACTGCTTTGTCATATCCTCTTTTGGCCTGATGAAGTCAGAAGACAAACTATACAAGGTCAGAGAAGAGTGGCAGGTGAGAGGTTTATGTACAGAGACAAACTAAACAAAAAACATCAGGGTTATCTATTTTGCCACAAGAAGCTGTAAACCCAACACTTCCGGCCAGTTCCAGACTATCCTGAGTGTTGCTTTACTGACACTGCTATTATGGACTGTTCACAAGACACTGCTATAATGGATTGTTCACAAGACACTGCTATAATGGATTGTTCACAAGACACTGCTACAATGGATTGTTCACAAGAAGCTGTAAACCCAACACTTCTGGCCTGTGCCACGCTATCCTGAGTGTTGCTTTATTGACACTGCTATAATGGATTGTTCACTAGAAGCTGTAAACCCAACACTTCCAGGCTGTGCCATGCTATCCTGAGTGTTGCTTTATTGACACTGCTATAATGGATTGTTCACAAGACACTGCTATAATGGATTGTTCACAAGACACTGCTATAATGGATTGTTCCCTAGAAGCTTTAAACCCAACACTTTCGGCCTGTGCCATGCTATCCTGAGTGTTGCTTTATTGTCACTGCTATAATGGATTGTTCACAAGAAGCTGTAAACCCAACACTTTCGGCCTGTGCCATGCTATCCTGAGTGTTGCTTTATTGACACTGCTATAATGGACTGTTCACAAGAAGCTGTAAACCCAACACTTCCGGCCTGTGCCATGCTATCCTGAGTGTTGCTTTATTGACACTGCTATAATGGACTGTTCACAAGAAGCTGTAAACCCAACACTTCCAGCCTGTGCCATGCTATCCTGAGTGTTGCTTTATTGACACTGCTATAATGGACTGTTCACAAGAAGCTGTAAACCCAACACCTCTGGCCTGTGCCATGCTATCCTGAGTGTTGGTTTATTTACACTGCTATAATGGACTGTTTACTAGAAGCTGTAAACCCAACACTTTCGGCCTGTGCCATGCTATCCTGAGTGTTGCTTTATTGACACTGCTATAATGGACTGATCACTAAAAGCTGTAAACCCAACACTTCCGGCCTGTGCCATGCTATCCTGAGTGTTGGTTTATTTACACTGCTATAATGGACTGTTTACTAGAAGCTTTAAACCCAACATTTCCGGCCTGTGCCATGCTATCCTGAGTGTTGCTTTATTGACACTGCTATAATGGACTGTTCACAAGAAGTTTAGCTAACAGCATTGGGATCAGTTGTATTTACACAAACATTTAGGATGATCGGAAATGATAATATTTGTTAAGTTTAAGTTTATTTTTCTTTAAAAAAAATTATTTTAAATAAAAACTGTAATGTCCTAATTTCCCATTAGTCAGTGTTGAGGCAACCAGGTCACAGACTCAAGACAGGCTCACAGTATCTACTTATTTAGGTTCAAAGAGATGTAACCATGCTAATTCTCTTCTATACATTCATGTTTACTGATTACTCCCCTTATTCTGTATGAAATGTGAAACGGTTTCAATTTGTTTGTGACCTGTGTAAAATGGTTTGTTTTATAAGCAGGGGGTGTTGCCCAAATACAGGTCACTGGCTTTTGTTTCTTCTAGGTCACTAGGGTGAAAGGGTTAAATGTTCTATTTAGAACCCTCTGGAGAAATGGCAGGATCATATACAGGTAGGTATCAATAACATGGTGATGATAACACTGGTGAAAATGTAGGTGTTCATTTTGATGTAGATTTGGTAGCAGTGTAGATGATGATAATGGTGATGATGTCAGTGATCATGATACTAGTGATTCAAACGATGCTGACTGCCACTGTTAATGATTATGCTGATGATGATGATGATCAAGCCCGGACTGACCATTAAATAGGAATGACGATGATGGCGATAATGATGATGATAATGATGGTGGTTATGGTGACAACTCTAATACTAATGATGACATGATAATGATAATACAGGTGTGTTGAAATAAACTGGTGTGGGGATAATAACGCTGGTGGTAGAGGAAAAGAATTACTGCACAGTGATGACGATGATAGTGAGGTTATTCTGTGAGACAGTAATGTGGGATGTACAGATGAAACAGGTGAAGCGCTGCAAGGCAGGTGTCATACCTCCTCCTTCGGTACCTGTGACCAGCACGAGTTGCATTCCTTCTGGCTTCAGTGAGGGCAGCTGCAGCACCCTGTACCAACAGTAGAGATAAAACAACAAGTGACTAAATATAGCAGCTATGCTGTAAACATGGCATTTGCATCACTAGAACGGACGATGAGGAAGAATACAAAAAGTTTAAAACTGTTACACAAAACAAAACAGTCAACAGATCAGTTACTACATGAAACGAGTCACCCTGGCAGAGCTCCCTGGCAGAGACAGAATTTTTTCAAAAATTACATTGGCTCCCAGGTCAACCCAGCCTGGAGTGGGTACCAGGTGCAGTTCTGGGAAGTAAAGGCAGCCGGAGTGATACTGACCACATCAACCATCTTGTGCCGATGGGTCTATAAAATATAGGTCTAGCTCTATTTGCCCTATACACCTAAAGGCACGGAAAAAGGTCCTTTACTTTACTTTACTTTACTTACTTACTACAGTAGCACCTCGCTTAACAAGCACCTCTCATAACGAGTAATTCGCATAACGAGCAAAACAAATTGTAAAAGAATGATTTGCTTAACAAGCGTCTGTTCGCATAACGAGTGGCGAGGAAAGGGGAAGTCCCCGATTGTGCGCATTTTACATCAGTCTGTGTTTAGCGCCCGTTCCAGTAGCATCGTAGTGTCGCTTTTGATCACACATTTTCTCAAACTTGTGTTATGCTGTGATATATGTACATGAATCCTCCAGGCCAACAAGATGACCTCTCTGAAGAATTTAAGCTCATCAAGATCCAGTTTCTGCCTCCCAACACCACACCGTTTCTCCAGCCCATGGACCAGCAAGTTATTTCTAACTTTAAGAAGCTTTACACTAAGGCACTCTTCGAGCATTGTTTTCAGGTGACTGAAGGGACCAACCTTACTCTCAAAGAGTTTTGGAAAAATCACTTCCACATTTTTTAAGGGATTCGAGACAGTACCTGTGGAACCTGTAGTCACCGAGATTTTGTCTTTGGCCACTATCATGGGATTCTAGGTGGATAACAGTGATATCGAAGAGCTTGTGGAAGAGCACAGCAAAGAGCTGACCACCGAAGAGCTTATGGAGTTGCATTGTGTTTCACAGCAAGAAGTTTGGAAGGAAAGTTTGTCAGAGGAGGAGGGGGTAACAGAAAAGCAACAATCTTCTGGCGAAATAATAGGAATGCTGAAAGCATGGGAAACTGTTGCATCTCACATTGAGAAGCATCACCCTAATAAGGAAGTGGCTATGCGAGCTGCAAATTCATTTAGTGATAATGATGTGTGGCAATTTTGAAGCGTCTGCAAAAACAAATATCTCTGGACATCTTTGTAGAAACAACAAAAATTTAGCTATCTATATATTTTTAAATCAATGTTTGTGTGTTTGTTTATGAGCTATAGACTCAGAAACTACTGAACCGATTTAGCTGACATTTTCAGGATATGTTTGTTTTGATACCGGATGTTCACCAATCATGGTTTGAAATTCAACCTGTCATTGTTAGAGATAGTTTGCGACAATTTAAGCAAAAATATTTGAAACTAATATTTACACTTTTTTGTTACATCTAATTATAGCCACGTTACGTGCGATCGATTTACCGTGCATGCGCAGTAGTGACGCTCCATCGTCAACATCCGCCCGCAAAATTACAAGGAAAACGGCCATCGGTTTTTAGCTGTGTTATCTAGAAATATCTAAAAAGGTAAGAGCATTTATTTCAGTAACATTTATCAGTATGTACATGTTTTTTGTTTACTTCAAACAGGTGTGCACGACTTCCTAAATCCCGCAATGATAAATATATACACATTATCATTAATCATTATTTGTTATCTTTCTCATACTCATGGGTACAACAATTTTGGTTGGCTTTCTTCTGTTATTCAAAAGAATTATATAAATTTACACGACATTCCGTCTCAGGTCAGTGTTAGATTCTAGAAATGACAGGTGAGCGCATTTATTTCAGTGACATCAGTCAGTATGTACATGTTTTTGTTAACTTCAAACAAGTGTGGACCACTTCTTAAATCCCGCAATGATAAATGTATACACATTATCATTAATCATTATCTGTTTTCTTTCTCATACTCATACTCATGAGTACAACAGTTTTGGTTGGCTTTCTTCTGTTTTTCATAAGAATTATATAAATTTACATGACATTCCGTCTCAGGTCAGTGTTAGAATCTAGAAATATCTCAACAGGTGAGCGCATTTATTTCAGTGACATCAGTCATTATGTAAATTTGTTTAACTTCAAATACATGTGTGGACCACTCCTTAAATCCCACAATGATAAATGTATGCACATTATCTGTTGGCTTTCTCATATTGTCTTATATACCGCCTTTTCTTACTATTTGCTGCCCAGTTTCTATGCATTTCCTCTTGAGTCAAAATAGATTGTTATCTCATGCTCATATTTTCATTTATTTCAGCGATACTTCAAGTCACATTTCATTCAGTGCGTGAGGACGAACAAGCTATTGATGATCAGCGCTCACAAAATTTGCAGTTATGCTTCCAAACGACAAGTGATTGGCCCATCTACAAATAAAACACGCAAGAGAAGGGCATTACTTGCTTCAGAAACAGATGAGCAACATGAGGTAAGACTGGAAACCATTCGAGTGCACACTGCTGAAGCCGGTTCATCTCAATCAGACCAGCAACGGAAAGCAAGACTAGAAAACGTTCGAGTGCGTACTGCTGAAGCCAGATCGTCTCAGTCAGACGAGCATCGAGAAGCAAGACTGGAAACCAATAGAGTACTCACTGCTCAAGTCCGTTTATCAGACACAGTCGAGCAACGGAAAGCAAGACTGGAAACCGTTCGAATGCGCACTACTTTATCCACACACTGCATGTTGATTTGAATCTTGGTGCATTCCATTACACCAGCAATTATGATTGGTCTTCATCTACTCTCGCTTATTGGCAAAATGGATAAATTGTGCGTACATTGCAGTGCCTTCAAATTTAAGAATGACACGCCGGGTATGTGCTGCGCTGGTGGAAAAGTTAAATTGCCAGTATTACATTCACCACCCGAACCATTATCATCACCAATTATCATTGGTAGCAGGTGACACAGGCCAGTCGACACATTTCTTGGCAAACATAAGTACATTTGCAAATATGTCAACAAAGGAGGCGATATGGCAGTCTTTGGAGTGGGACATGCAGCTGCATCTATCGATGAAATCAAGCAATATCAGCTGGGGCGCTACATTAGTAGCAATGAAGCGGTATGGTGCATTTTGTCATTTCCAATTCATGAACGACATCCAGCAGTTGTTCATTTGACAGTGCACCTTGACAATGGACAGCCCGTGTACTTCACTACAGAAAATGCACATGCATGAGCATTGTTACCACCGCCAACCACGTTAACTGATTTTTCTCATTGTGTAGAGATATGTTTGCAAAGACACTACTTTACTTTGACCTGCCAACATACTACACGTGGAATGCATCAGCTAAAAAGTTTCAACGTTGCAAGCAAGGTCAAGCGGTTGACGGACATTCTAATTTATATTCTACTGATGTTTTAGGTCGTCTCTACACTGTTCATCCCAAAAATGCAGATTGCTTTTACTTGCGATTACTTTTAATCAACAAACGGGGACCGACATCCTTCCAGGACTTGAGAACAGTTTATGGTAAAGTATGTGCTACTTACTGTGAAGCTTGCCAAGAATTAAATCTTCTTGAAAATGATGCACATTGGGACACTTTACTCGCTGATACTTCGAATACTGCTCGACCACAGCAAATACGCACATTATTTGCAGTAATATTAACAACTTGCTTCCCATCCAATCCAAAAGAGTTTTGGGAAAAATACAAAGACTACATGAGTGAAGACATCCTACATCGCTGGCATGAAACGGAGCAAGATCAGGACCTTCAATTCACACCAAATGTATATAATGAGGCATTGGTTTGCATTGAGGACATATGTTTGGCAATAACTAATAAAGCACTGGTTCAGCTGGGACTGGCTCCACCAAAACGATCTGCAAACAACCTTTTCGATCGTGAGTTGTAACGAGAGACACACTTTGATGTCACCGAATTAGGTACATTTGTTTAAACAAATCTTCCCAAATTGGTTCCAGAACAACGTATAGCATATGACACAATTATGCATGCCGTTACAAGACAACACGGAGGATTGTATTTCATAGATGCACCCGGAGGCACAGGCAAGACCTTTCTCATTTCGCTTATTTTGGCATCCATACGGTCACAAAATAATATTGCACTGGCAATCGCATCTTCTAGATTTACCGCAACTCTTTTGGATGGTGGCCGAACAGCGCATTCAGCACTGAAGTTGCCTTTAAATATGCATATCACTGAGACACCAACATGCATTATCAACAATGATTCTGCAATGGGTAAAGTACAAAGTTTTCCCTAATATCACACAGAATTACATAAATCATCAGTGGCTCAGTGAACGTGCTATCTTAGCAGCTAAAAACAAGGATGTGTATGCCATGAATCTGAACATCCAAAACAAATTACCAGGCAGAGTGACAACGTATAAGTCTATCCATACTGTAATGAGTAAGGATGAAGTTGTCAATTATCCAGCTGAGTTCTTGAATTCACTTGATTTGCCAGGCATGCCACCCCACGTTTTAACCTTGAAAATTGGCGTGCCTATCATTCTTCTCAGAAACATCAATCTGCCACGTCTTTGCGATGGTACCAGGCTTTCAGTGAAAAAGCTGATGCCCAATATCATCGAAGGTACACTTTTAAATGGGAAATTTAAGGGCAAGAATATACTATTGCCACGCATCCTAATGATTCCAACAGACATACCATTTGAATTCAGATGCTTGCAGTTTCCGGTGCGACTCGCCTTTGCAATGACCATAAACAAATCACAGGGACAATCGCTACAAGTGTGTGGACTACATTTGGAACACCCATGCTTTTCACATGGACAGCTATATGTTGCCTGTTCACGCGTCGGAAAACCTTCTGATTTATTTGTGTACGCGCCAGACGGAAGAACAAAGAACATTGATTACCCGAAAGTACTTCAGTAAACAAAATTACAATGTCATTTTAAATTACCTGTTTCTTCCTAAAGAAATGAAATCGGCACAATGATCCAATATAATTACATTTTGTTAAAGCGATTTTCCTTTCAATTCACTTTCTATTGTAACAACGCGTGCATGGTAGTTTACAGCATTTAGCAAATGTGTTCATTTCGTAATTATGGTGTATTTTTCCTGTTTTCGTTGCTTTTCACTAGGGTAATTTTTCCAGCTACTTCGATGAGGGAAAAGGTAGTAGGTGAACTGGGGGATGGGTGGTTAAAATAAACTGTTTATCATAATTATTTAAACTTTTTTCTTTCTGCAAATTGAATTCGCATTCCAGGTCGGCTCGTTCCGCGTTTGAAGAAAAGATGAAGATGATTCACTCTCCTTTACAATTCGTATATAATTTTCTTTGAATAAACGTTATACATGGCACTTTGTGAGTATTTTTTTCGACATGGAATGCAATATCGTATTTTACATTGATTTATATGAGAAAATTTTTTTCCCATAACGAGTGTTTCGGTTAACAAGTATGATTCTGGAACAAATTATGCTCATTAAGCGAGGTTCCATTGTATATCAAACAGCAAAGTAGCAGATAATAAACTATAAAAGCCAGTACAGGGAACTACAGTAGAAGATCACAAGGTTCACTCTCACCTGAGCTATGCCTGTGATGCTCTGTCTGTTGGACTGTGTTGAATGGCGGACACTGTTTGGCTTGTAATGTGCAGCCAGAGCCAGTATCAGTCTCATGATGGCTTTAAGGTTACCCTCCACGATATCTGTTCATGGACAAACACATCTTACATCTGTTCATGGACAAACACATCTGACATCTGTTCATGGACAAACACATCTGACATCTGTTCATGGACAAACACATCTGACATTTGTTCATGGACAAACACATCTGACATCTGTTCATGGACAAACACATCTGACATCTGTTCATGGACAAACACATCTGATATCTGTTCATGGACAAACACATCTGACATCTGTTCATGGACAAACACATCTGACATCTGTTCATGGACAAACACATTTGACATCTGTTCATGGACAAGCACATTTGACATCTGTTCATGGACAAACACATTTGACATCTGTTCATGGACAAACACATCTGACATCTGTTCATGGACAAACACATCTGACATCTGTTCATGGACAAACACATCTGACATCTGTTCATGGACAAACACATCTGATATCTGTTCATGGACAAACACATCTGACATCTGTTCATGGACAAACACATCTGACATCTGTTCATGGACAAACACATTTGACATCTGTTCATGGACAAGCACATTTGACATCTGTTCATGGACAAACACATTTGACATCTGTTCATGGACAAACACATCTGACATCTGTTCATGGACAAACACATTTGACATCTGTTCATGGACAAACACATCTGACACCTGTTCATGGACAAACACATCTGACATCTGTTCATGGACAAACACATCTGACATCTGTTCATGGACAAACACATCTGACATCTGTTTATGGACAAACACATCTGACATCTGTTTATGGACAAACACATTTGACATCTGTTCATGGACAAACACATTTGACATCTGTTCATGGACAAACACATCTGACATCTGTTCATGGACAAACACATCTGACATCTGTTCATGGACAAACACATCTGACATCTGTTCATGGACAAACACATCTGACATCTGTTCATGGACAAACACATCTGACATCTGTTCATGGACAAAACACATTTGACATCTGTTCATGGACAAACACATCTGACATCTGTTTCATGGACAAACACATCTGACATCTGTTCATGGACAAACACATCTGACATCTGTTCATGGACAAACACATCTGACATCTGTTCATGGACAAACACATCTGAAATCTGTTCATGGACAAACACATCTGGCATCTGTTCATGGACAAACACATCTGACATCTGTTCATGGACAAACACATCTGACATCTGTTCATGGACAAACACATCTGGCATCTGTTCATGGACAAACACATCTGACATCTGTTCATGAACAAACACATCTGACATCTGTTCATGAACAAACACATCTGACATCTGTTCATGGACAAACACATCTGACATCTGTTCATGGACAAACACATCTGACATCTGTTCATGGACAAACACATCTGACATCTGTTCATGGACAAACACATCTGACATCTGTTCATGGACAAACACACATGACATCTGTTCATGGAAAAAAACACATCTGCACTTAAGTCTTAAAATCCTTTTCCATACATCCTGCATGCAGACACAAGAATCTCATCATTATCTACAATATTTGGTAAACAATTCCACTCTAAGGGTGCGAACGAGAATGTTGACATCATACAAAACATTTTAACAAAACTCACACTCTTAAAGTAGAGGTAAGAAGTGTTATCATCTACAATATTCTAACAACTACTAACAGTGGAAAAAAAGAAGTGTTGAGACTGTCTTCAACATTTTAACATATGTGAAACAAGCCAAATAATGCAATAATTTCAAGTCAACAAAAGGCAATCAAAAAGATTTGTAAAAATGATTAAGAGATTGAGTAAGTTGAAGCAATAAGACAGCTGGTGGATCAAGTAAAATGAACTTATGACAATCAGGTAATCAGTGAGATATAGGAAATAGCTAGTGAGCAAGTAATGAACTGCTGTGACAGTGAGACTGTGTGACACATAGATGCCCAGAAAAACAGAATGATCTAGAAAGGATGTTTTGTGAGTTGTCAAGAGTAAGGAATAATTTTCTCTCTGTTGGGAAATTTTCTAATGTTTTTTTTTTTAAGAGGATAACAACCACTAAAACATAAACTGTGAGCAAGAAAGTGAATTGATTAGTAATTATAATGTACAAAGTGAGCGATACCAGAAAAAATAGTTAGGATAAGTTGTGCCACACAAAGAAATCATGAAACTGCGAGTGAAACTTCAGGGTGTACTAGGAGTAGAATAAAGAAACAATGAGTGACCTGGTAAAGATGTCTCGTGAGTGACCTAGTGTAAGGCCTGGAGCAACTAAGAGAGCTCAGTCTTGTTTTCGATCCTGTGAGTGACTGGACCCGTGGCCCTTAGAATGCCTTAGTTGAGTGTATTCATAGACGGAGTGACTGTCGCAAGCTGCCGGCCTATTCATTGAGAAAAACTGGCTATGACTCCATGACAAATTGAGATAGAGAAAATGCGTCTGCTGTGAGATGTGTCTTTTGCTGAATGCTGTTTAGTAATTCTGAAGTGCAATAATTGGAAGTGTTGAAAGTGACAGCTCTGTCCAGGTAATGATAATCATTAGATCAATCTTGTGTAGTCTGTGTACCAAGACAACTAACCTCTGGTTCACTGAGTGAGGAGAACAACGTTGGAACAAATAAACATTTCTTATGAGCAGTTTACTATTTTTAATGTTTTTTAGTGTTCAAGCTTGCTTTGCTGAATTATCGTGAATGTACCCAAGCAGGCTGCGTGCACTGAGCCTAAGAAGGAGTGTACTATACCTAGTCAGTAGGTGATACAGTGAGAGATACAGTTAGGCTGTCAGCGAGTGAAACAGGGAGACTATCAGTAAGTGATACAGTGAGTGATACAGTAAGGCTGTCAGTGAGTGATACATTGAGTGATAGTCAGGCTGCCAGTGGCTGATACAGTGAGACAATGAGACACCCAGTACAACAATAAGTGATACAGTCAGGCTGTCAGTGGCTGATACAGTGAGACAATGAGACACCAAGTACAACAATGAGTGACACAGTCAGGCTGTCAGTGGCTGATACAGTGAGACAATGAGACACCAAGTACAACAATGAGTGACACAGTCAGACTGTCAGTGGCTGATACAGTGAGACAATGAGATACCCAGTACAACAATAAGTGATACAGTCAGGCTGTCAGTGGCTGATACAGTGAGACAATGAGATACCCAGTACAACAATAAGTGATACAGTCAGGCTGCCAGTGGCTGATACAGTGAGACAATGAGACACCCAGTATAACAATGAGTGACACAGTCAGGCTGTCAGTGGCTGATACAGTGAGACAATGAGACACCCAGTACAACAATGAGTGACACAGTCAGGCTGTCAGTGGCTGATACAGTGAGACAATGAGACACCAAGTACAACAATGAGTGACACAGTCAGACTGTCAGTGGCTGATACAGTGAGACAATGAGATACCCAGTACAACAATAAGTGATACAGTCAGGCTGTCAGTGGCTGATACAGTGAAACAATGAGACACCCAGTACAACAATAAGTGATACAGTCAGGCTGTCAGTGGCTGATACAGTGAGACAATGAGATACCCAGTACAACAATAAGTGATACAGTCAGGCTGCCAGTGGCTGATACAGTGAGACAATGAGACACCCAGTATAACAATGAGTGACACAGTCAGGCTGTCAGTGGCTGATACAGTGAGACAATAAGACACCCAGTACAACAATGAGTGATACAGTCAGACTGTCAGTGGCTGATACAGTGAGACAATGAGACACCCAGTACAACAATAAGTGATACAGTCAGGCTGTCAGTGGCTGATACAGTGAGACAATGAGACACCCAGTACAACAATGAGTGATACAGTCAGGCTGTCAGTGGCTGATACAGTGAGACAATGAGACACCCATTATAACAATGAGTGACACAGTCAGGCTGTCAGTGGCTGATACAGTGAGACAATGAGACACCCAGTACAACAATGAGTGACACAGTCAGGCTGTCAGTGGCTGATACAGTGAGACAATGAGACACCCAGTATTACAATGAGTGAGACAGTCAGGCTGTCAGTGACTGATACAGTGAGACAATGAGATACCCAGTACAACAATGAATGATACAGTCAGGCTGCCAGTGGCTGATACAGTGAGACAATGAGATACCTAGTACAACAATGAATGATACAGTCAGGCTGCCAGTGGCTGATACAGTGAGACAATGAGACACCAAGTACATCAATGAGTGACACAGTCAGACTGTCAGTGGCTGATACAGTGAGACAATGAGACACCCAGTACAACAATGAGTGACACAGTCAGGCTGTCAGTGGCTGATACAGTGAGACAATGAGACACCCAGTACAACAATGAGTGATACAGTCAGGCTGTCAGTGGCTGATACAGTGAGACAATGAGACACCCAGTTCAACAATGAGTGACACAGTCAGGCTGTCAGTGGCTGATACAGTGAGACAATGAGACACCCAGTTCAACAATGAGTGACACAGTCAGACTGTCAGTGGCTGATACAGTGAGACAATGAGACACCCAGTACAAAAGTAAGTGACATAGTCAGGCTGTCCTTCGGTCAGTCTGGTGTACCTCTGGTTGTGATGTGGTGCATCTTGACCTTTCTAGAGGCCATAAACTGCAGGACTTTGTCCACATTCTCTCGCATTTCTGCATGGCTAGAAGGTGCCTGGTGGATGTCTGGTAAGTTCTCCCCCGCTGGCAATATATCAAACATATTATATATTCTATAAATATGATAGAAAGACAGAAAAACAATATAGCAAACATATTACTTATATTAGAAATATGAAATGATAGAAAAACAAATTATCAAACATATTATTAAGAAAATTATCGAACGACAAAATAAACCAATGGTTCAGTCCTCCAGGAGGCAAACGATGACTGTTTGGACATATCAGAAGGAACACACCTGAGAATTTGATGACAACTGACAATACTGACGGAACAAAGGAAAGGGGAAGACAATAAAAAATACCTGGATGATTTGGCTACACATAATGGGGGAGGACAAGTGCACTCTCCTGATCCATGATTCTGGTGATCATCTGGGATTAGGGAGGAGAGGGAGAACATGAGAACTGACTTGATCTATGATTCTGGTGATAATGGGGGATTGGCAAGGGACAAGAGCACTGACATGATCCATGTTTCTGGTGATCATGTGGGATGTGGAGAAGAGCACTGACCTGTTCAATGATTCTGGTGCTCATGTGGGATTGAGGAACAAGAGCACTGACCCGATCCATGATTCTGGTGATCAAGGCCATCTACACATATTGCCAGGGCATGTGCTTATGATTATATATTTGGTTAACTCACAATGCTATTAAATGGATATACAGACTAAAGATGTATTTAACTAATACACAAACAGGCAATTATATATAGGTCACAGACTGATTTAACTGATATTCAAATCTACTTCTGCTTCTTCTTGTAGTCCACTCCCTGTAATATTAATCATCATGATTGCCTACAGCCCTATGGCGCTAGTACTGACAATCTTTTCCAATGCAGATGTTTTATGCCAAGCCATGTCAAACTATCCGACTAGATGCAGCCCACAGCTGGTGTTCGAAACCGGGCGGTTCCCGGGATTCACCCAGCCTCTAGGTAATGGGTACAAGAGTTAACACTCTGGGGTAAATGGAGGAACGTGGCTGTAGCTACGGAGTTGAATGCGGACAGGCGACACAGGCAACAGTTTCCTATCAGCTGTTTGTACTGGTGGCAGAGCACCTATGGTTTATAACCGTGTGCAATGAGGCTGGTTCACATCTCCCGACTTTACCTTTACCTTACCTTTTACCTTTACTATCCACAAGCTTCTCCTGATCCTGATTCCACCTTCAACTCTTTCCTTTTAACTATAATGTCACCAGGAATTTCTCCAGTTTAGCTCTTCTCACAGCATATCAAAAGAATGCAGACTGTCTGCTTCCGATGTGGGTAGTTGGTTCTCTTTTGCAACAGACTCACTAGACATGTACAATGAACTACACAACTTACAGTTAAACAACATGTATTACAAACAATGATGCCTGAAGACATCAGTAACAGATCAATCTGATGTAATAATGGAGACAAAAAGAAATCGGCAAGGCAACAGTTGTTTTTTAAAAAAAGCCTGAAAAAAAATACTGAACTCTAAACTGTATAGTTGCAAAACCAAGCTATGTTATATCAATGTTATCTCAAGTTTTTATATATGCTAGTGGGGGCTGCATGGTCTCGAGACATAGTACCCGGTAAGAGCTAGGATCTTTTCACATGGACTTGGACTTTAAGTAATTTCCCCTGGTCTCTGGGTAGTGGATCTGATGCCCATGTGCATTGTTGCGCAAGTTAAAAATCCTTTAGCAGTTGGAAATCGAAAAGAGTAGCCTAACAGCGCTGCCTGGGCAAAAATTTGGAGTTAAAAATCTACCCAAAGTATTTCAGGATCCTTGCCGGTGGTACAGCGCCTGTGAACTGTGCTGAGCTTTTTCGGCTCAGACTCAGACTTGAGTTAGAAGAAGATCGGAGCACTTATGGGTTACTATCTGTGTGCCGTGATGTTGATCACATGAACATTACATGGGACTACTCAAGACAGGTAGAGAAATAAAAGAAATGTCTGGACATCCGCTTGTATCATCAACTATACGACAAAGAAGATGGCAAAATACTGGCCACATCATGAGGAGAAATGGACAGAGAATTACCAGACAGG